>JAFFST010041267.1:5000-17155 GCA_022414735.1 Noturus placidus | reverse complement strand
GTGAAGTACACGTGTTCTAATCCAGTGTTATTTTTGGGAGATGAGACTCTGCGCTCTGGATAAAGCAGAAGTTCATGTGTACACCACATGCTCACTGAAAGCTTCTGTGCTCCATTTCTACAGAAAACACGCCTCGATATTTATCTCTGCCTCCATAAACAAAAATAAACCTGGAGTGACATATTGAGCTGTCTGTCTGTCTGTCTGTCTGTCTGTCTGTCCTGAATAATGGACTCAAAGTCCAAAATATAGTGGTGAAGTGAAGTCTGCCTCTGTTTTTATCCTCCGCCTCGTCTCAGACGCTGCACTGTCCTTTTATTCTGTTTTAAATCACAACTCTAAAAAGAGGACAGTGGAGACACACACACACACACACACACGCGCACGCACTCACACACACACACACACACACACGCGCGCACGCACTCACACACACACACACGCACACACACACGTGCGCGCACGCACTCACACACACACACACACACGCGCACGCACTCACACACACACACACGCACACACACACGTGCGCGCACGCACTCACACACACACACACACACACACACACGCGCGCACACACTCACACACACACACGCGCACGCACTCACACACACACACACACACGTGCGCGCACGCACTCACACACACACGCGCACGCACTCACACACACACACACACGTGCGCGCACGCACTCACACACACACACGCACGCACTCACACACGCGCACGCACTCACACACACACGCACTCACACACACACACACACGCACGCACTCACACACACACACGCGCACGCACTCACACACACACACACACAGATGACTCTCAAGTCGCTGACAAATTTTTTTGTCTCAGATGAGATTGTCTCTCTGTCCAAATAGTCACTCTTTGTCTCTCTTTTTCTGAGCTGTTGGTCTCTCTCTCTCTCTCTGTCCAATCTCTCTCTCTCTCTATCTCTCTCTCTCTGTCCAATCTCTCTCTCTATCTCTCTCTCTCTCTCTCTGTCAACTCTCTTTCTATCTTTGTTCAAACTGTCTCTCTGCTCAAATAGTCACTCTTTGTCTCTCTATTTCTGAGCTGTTGGTCTCTCTCTCTTTCTCTCTGTTCTATCTCTCTCTCTGACTCTCTCTCTCTGTCTGTTCTATCTCTCTCTGTCTCTCTCTCTCTCTCTTTCTCTCTGTCTTATCTGTCTCCCTCTCTTTGTCCAAACTGTCTTTCTCTCTTTTTGACCAAGCTGTCGTTCTCTCTCTCTATCCAAACTGTCTCTCTGTTCAAATAGTCACTCTTTGTCTTTCTTTTTCTGAATTGTCAGTGTCTTTCTCTGCCTGGGCCTTTTGTCTCTGTCCAAACTGTCTCTCTCTCTCTCTCTCTCTCTATCCAAACTGTCTCTATGTCTAGATTTTCTCTCCACCAAAACTGTCTCTCTTTTCCTTTTTTTTTAAATACTGTTTAAATTTTTCTTCTTCATGTGCTTTTCCATCATGTCTCTCTGTCCACCCTGTGTCTCTAGGTCGTCTTTATATTTAAACCAACCTGTCTCTCTCTAGCTGTCTTTCTGGTCCATTTTTTTTTTGTCTAACCTGTCTGACTTTCCAGCATCTTTTATCCATCTTGAATATTCTGTTTGTGTTCTTGCTCATAACCAATGAGGACAGCTGTCCTGCCTGAGCGACAGAGGAACCTTTCCGTCTCATGTCCGGTGGTCTGAGTTCAGTGAGACACTTCTGGGCTCATAACCCGCGTTAGAGACAGAGTGGTGCGATGCCGTGGTCCTCCGCGGCACGATGAAGTCGTGTTCTTGTGGCAGGTCGCAGTTTTCAAGCATCAATGACACCGCGGCATCGATCGGTTCCGGATGTCCTTCTGTCTCGAGACCAAAACGTCCGACCTCCTGATTGCAGAAACATTTTATTTTATTACAAATTGATCGGGCGTTCCTTTGACTTTTAAACTTTTACGCTAAATGTCATGTGGGTTTATTCGGAGTAACTCAGCCAGAACATTACGTCTGGGCTGCGGAGATTTGAATTGCATCATGTCTCACTTTGTGGAAATCGGTTAGCCGAGCTTCATTAGCGTGTACTCATCAAGCGAGCTCGTGATTTCCGCCGGGGGTGAAACGTGTGCGTGAGTGCGTACAGCCAAACACCGAAAGAGAAACCTTCACCGGTAACGTCCGCTTCTCCACGCCTGGTGAATTACGCGGTGTCTTAAAATGTCACGCTTACTACAATTTTCACTTCGTAGCTGCACATCTGATATGTGCGCAAAAAGCAAACATGGCTGGTCTGTCAGAAGAAAGCCGCAGTTTTAAGCGTTCATACGTATGATGGACAGATAATGTCCGTAAACCAAACTCGCACGGTGTAGGCATTCACATGACCGATCGCTGTGATCAAAGATGGCTGACTCCGACGTTATGGCAGTGCGAGACATGTTCTTTCTTAAAATCTCAGAGTGTGAGCGCTGCTGCGAAGCCAGTCTAAAATCCACCAATAGGACGACGGAAAACTCACAGGACAGCTACAGGTACGGTAGAGGCGGTGACGATAAACGCAAGACGGAACGTGATTGACGGACGTGCGGGGAGGCGCGGGATGGGGGTTTTGTCTTCAAGCGAGCATGGGTTGACGGCGCATGCAGAACGTCTTCTTGAATCTACCGTTAGATGATCTTCATCGACAAAATTTTGAGTCTGGATCAGAGGCGTATGGTTCTGAACCGTTCACGTGTCACCCGGCGCTCACGCAGAGAGCGTTCTCGAGGCGCAGAGAGAGAGCTCTGATTGGCAGGACTGTTGCCAGGGGGCTCTCGTCCAGCTCAAAGAACCTAAAGCTGCGTCTCAAACAACTTCCTGCAGCCTATAGGATGTGCAGCAAGAATAAATCCCTTCACATGCGTAATGCGCTGTGGGTTCTGAAGGGAGCCGTTTGGGATGGAGACAATTGTGTGTGTGTGTGTGTGTGTGTGTGTGCGCACGTGCTCAGGCGTGACTGCAGTGTTTGAATATTTATAAAGCCGGAACGCTCTCGGATCCGTAGCGCCGAGCAGAATGTGGTTAATATGTTTATCAGTTACGCGTGCGTTAGGTCGTCCAGCTCCGAGCACCTAAACTTAGCTTTCTAACGCAACTTTAATTACACCTTTATGTAACACTCATATTTTTTTACTCCAGAATAATTATAGCCTAAAACTATTATATATATACAGTATGCATAGAAGTATTTTTAAAGATTTAAACTGATATATCTGCGTATGATGCACTTCCAGCAGAGTGCACTTTCTGAACACGGGAAATTAGGCAACATGTTTTCAAGCACACACGAGCAGTTCTCGGTGGGTTTTTATAGCTTTGTGGGGACCCAGGAGGAAAGGAATAGTGACCTGTTGGGGATATTTTGCTGGTCCCTACATGAAAAGAGCGTTGCAGGTTTTATTTAAAAACCCAGAAGAGCTGAAAGGTTTCCTTTTGGTTACTGAGGTTAAGGTTTGGCTGACGTTTAGGTGTAGCATAGCACTGATTAGCTGCATTCGTAATTATAGCAATGGAAGATCCTTACAAGGATAGAAAGACGTGTGTGTGTGTGTGTGTGTGTGTACCCGATAAAACTGTGTATTTGATTCAGAGATACATCTGAGTGCAGAAGTTTGCACATCCTTAAAACCCAGTGAAGAAATGTCATTCACAGCATGTTCCTTCACCAGAAATGATCCAAGTGTTTATTAGAGACTTCACAGTGGGCGGAGAAAAGTTCCATTCTGAGTGTGATAAATATTATCTCGACCCACTGCTTGACTTTATCATCGCCCCCAGACTCTTTCATGTCCGTGGATACTCTTGGTTGTATTATTATCTTTTTCAATTATTTTCCATCTTTTATAAACGATTTTTCTGTTGATATTTCTCTTGTGATCTGGAATGTTGTGTTGCTGCAGGATAACTCGCTATTCCTTTATCATGGCTTAGCACTGAATGCTTTATATATCATATGTAAACTAGCACATTCTTTCATTTTCCCCAACCAGATAGATAGATAGATAGATAGATAGATAGACGGGTAGATAGATAGATAGATAGATAGATAGATAGATAGATAGATAGATAGATAGAGATGGGTTGAGGTATGATAGACAGATAGATAGACAGATAGATAGATAGATAGACACGGATAGATAGACAGCACATACAGACAGACAGATAACTTTGTTCGGTTGCATCATAACAGCTCACGCTTTTTCCCTATTCTCTAAGTGTGCACGTGCCTGGTTCACGGTGGCTGCCATTTTCTCTCTATACTGTTATCAGATATGTGTGAAGGCTATATTTAGTGCATTGTGTGTGTGTGTGTGTGTGTGTGTGTGTGTGCGTGTGCATGTGTGTGTGCGTGCGCACGCATGCGTTTCGGCATCTTTTTCAAGTTCGAGAGCTCGTGCAGTTTCCTTCCTGCTCCACGTTATTTGAACGCTCGAGCCTGGCACGTCCATGCATGTCTGCAGACTCTGTACCGGGCACTGCATTGCAGCTCGGTGTGAGCACGCTGGCAGTGAGACAGGAAGGCGCGAGCGGAGTGGCATGACGCGCGGGAGGGGCTGGCGTGCGATCCACAGGCGCGGCTAACTGGAGAGGGGGAGGAGCTTTACTTCTCTAACACTGCTCTAATCACAAAGCCCTCCGTTATATACGTTCTTATACGATAGAGATTTCAAATAGAGAGAGAGAGACAGAGAGAGAGAGACAGACAGAAAGAGAGAGACAGAGAGAGAGACAGACAGAAAGAGAGAGAGACAGAGAGAGAGAGAGACAGACAGAAAGAGAGAGAGACAGAAAGAGAGAGAGACAGAGAGAGAGAGAGAGACAGACAGAAAGAGAGAGAGACAGAGAGAGAGAGACAGACAAAGAGAGAGAGACAGAGAGAGCGACAGAGAGAGAGAGAGAGACAGAGAGAGAGAGACAGAGAGAGAGCGACAGAGAGAGACAGAGAGAGAGACAGAGAGAGAGAGAGACAGAGAGAGAGAGACAGAGAGAGAGACAGAGAGAGAGACAGAGAGAGACAGAGAGAAAGACAGAGACAGAGAGAGAGCGACAGAGAGAGAGAGACAGAGAGAGACAGAGAGAGAGAGAGAGAGAGAAGTTTAGCGAAGAATTTGAATTTGGTCACTTTCTGTTTCGCGCGCTTGAAAATGCCTTCACACGTTGCCATGGCAACAGAACGTTCCATTGAGAGCTTGAATCGGGGGGGGGGGTGACATGTTATACATTTTTAACGACCGTGTTAGTGATGGGAAACTAATTATAATTGTAATGATCCGTAAACGGTTAACTGGGTGTAATAATCTGTATTATGTGGAATAACACACTGTGGTAATGTTAGAGGAAATGAAACGAGGCGGAGTTACTGTCACCACCCCGAAACACCAAGTCCTCAAGTTCATTGTTCCTCTTTTAACACAATAATCTGTCAACGTTACCATTTTTGTATTCATTGAATTGTTTATCGTTACATTTAATGTTGACGAACGTCCACAGATCCGCTCGGCCTGTGTTATCGCTTACGCTATAGCGGCTGTAAACCGTCGTCCCCTCACCAGCCTCACTGTTTCCTCTCGGGTCAATTTCATGAGACCGAAAATAAACCCATAGCTTGTCATGTTAGCGAGAAAGTACACATGTGTCTCCGACACTGGAGACTCCTTCCGTAAAACGTCTCCTCAACACATCGACGATTAACACGCCTCTTTAAAAATCCGTCTACGTGGCGTTGCCGCCGTCTACGCGAACGAGAGCGTTAATATAAAGCTGAGATTTGGAGGGAATTATGACCGAGCCGAATTTAACAGTGCTGAATAACATCAACCTCAGGCTCGATTTATTACACAATCAGATCCGATTTGTTCTTCTGTCCCCTCCAACATCCAATCAAGGGCGTAACCATAGTATGGACATTGGGGGAGTCCAAACACTTGGACATTGAGGGGGTCCAAGCGCTAACACCCCCCGCAGCCAAGCTTCCAAAATCTGATACTGAAAATGTGTATATTTAGAAGATAGTTTCAGGATTACAGTTACTGTTTGAAGTCACGTGGTTTCTGAGTGATAGAAGCTCCTACAGCATGGGGAAACTTCTAGAATACATCACCGAACTTGCGTTGAGTCTGGGCGAAACCACGTGTGCAGTTGGAGGAGAGGGGGGGTGTACTGATTTTCCTTAACAAACGTGAATATATTAAAAATAAAATAATGTGAACAGAAGAGATGAAGGAAAGACAGATCCGCTGGCAGGGGAAATTAAAGCGGAACATATGGAGAATATTTTCTCCTGTATATTGGGGGGGACAGATTGGTATTTCCTCAACATTGTGGGGGTCACGACCCTCCCAAAGAGGGCGTGGTTACGCCCATGCATCCAATCCAACATTTTCTATCATCTCTTCTCACATTTTGACTCCAACTCTCTTCAACGTCTTTCGTCCTCTGAGCAGCTTCTGGGTGTCACGTGCGTTTCTTTCTCCGTGTTTGCAGAATTGTTCGTTTTCGAAACGCAAAAGTGTGGAAATAAAAGCAGTGACTGAAGTGTTATCTCTGTCTGTCTCCGGGTTTTGGGTTTTTTTTTTTTTTTTCTTTGAGTAGTGTAGTGCTTTTATCTCCTCTTACTCCATTTGCATCCTATTTGGCAGAAAACGCCAGGACCGTCCCATCTGCCACTGCCACATGATATGCGAAACGTGGTGTGTTTCTTTTGTTCCGAGTCCTTTTTCCCAGCCGTCGTGTCCTCATATCATACGTCTGTACAAAGTGACACTCTGTCTTCTTTCGAATAGCAGATCTGTAAACACGACGCAGGAACGTTCCAGCAAAGGAAGCGTCTGCGAGTGCAGACAGATCTCTCAGACATACGCAGAGAGGGAAAAAAATCAATAAAAAGCCAACGTACAGAGCAGCTCACATTTGGCCTTGCTCGTATACAGCTGCTTTGTGTTTACCGATGAGGGATTTTAAGTTCTTTATTCTGTTGCGGATACTGTGTGTGTGTGTGTGTGTGTGTGTGTGTCGAAGAGAGGTTGTGAAAAACAAACACGCCATACGGAACATCGAGTTTCTGCACATTTCTCACGACTCTAGTCGAGCTGTGTGTGAATGTGCCATCCACGTCCACATTATCATACGATGCATCAATATTCACGTATGCCTCGTGTCAATTGTCTTTTGTTGAGCACGTAGCAACCGCTATAACCGTTGTCGCTTATGGGCGTGGCCTGTCCCGCATTGATTTATTCATTTGTTTAAGTTCAGATTTTTAAATAAATGCTACTTGCTGTAGGTAGAATACGTCTAGCTATAGGATTGCATTCTGTGTCGCGCGCTCAGCTTTGCACTAGCGTTGTTCTCAGATTAGATTAGCAAAGCAAGCTAACGGTACTAGCTACGCCTCTGTCGCTACACATTAAGAGCCGGGGTGGGGGTGTAAACTTTTGAACAGGATGATGGGTGTCAACTATTCTTCAGGACCATACTAAATAAATAAAAAATTCAATGAATGGACTGGCCCCCTGTCCAGGGTGTAACCCCGCCTTGTGCCCGATGCCTCCTGGGATAGGCTCCAGGTTCCCCGTGACCCTGAAAAGGAGTAGTGGTTGAAGATGGATGGATGGATGGATGATGTTATTATTATTATTATTATTATTATTATTATTATTATTACGATCCCTCTTTTTTCTGTAAATGACTGACATTGTGCGTATTCTGCAAGGCGTACGTGAACTTCTGACCACAGCTGGAAGCTCTACACCTTGTTTGTAGATAATCAGACGTCTTAATACAGATGTGTGCGTTCCAATCATGGAGATCTGCACCTCTTTTTTTTTAATGAGGGCCTCTGTTGGGCCCTTAACCCCCTCTGCTCTAGGGGGCGCTGTATCATCTCTGACCCTGACATGCTGGGGTGTGAAGAACAGAATTTCACTGTGTATATGTATATTGTGATCAGTAAAGACTCATTCTTGTTATCATTACTGGGTCGCGGGGAACCTGGAGCCTAGTCGGTCATTCATTCCCGTCTATCCTGATGACCTCGACTCGCGTTAAATGCGATTCCTTGGCTCTCGGTACTCGCAGGAGTCGATTCAGAGAGTCGAACGCACGCGTTTTTAAGCCTGAACGTGGTTCTGTGTGCGTTTACTGAAGCCGACCATCGATGATTTATCAACTTCATCTAGTTATCATGTGAATAAAGCTGCTCTGTGAGGAAGCAAGCGCTTTGGCTGAAGGGAAAGAGTTGTTGGTCGACGTCGTGATTATTATGAGTCCGGTGTGCGTTCTGCGTTCCGCAGTCTAGGAGTTTTGTGTTCCAAGAAGAGCCGAGTCTCTGGGGCTTCGGCGTGAAGTGCAAAGCCCGTCGAATTGCTTTTCTTTACTCGTACTGTCCTTAAATGACTTTCCTTCTGTCTCAAAGCCCCTCCTTCTCCGTCCTCTCCCTTTTCTGTAACTGTAGCCTGATTTCTCTCTCTCTCTCTCGCGCGCGCTCTCTCTCTCTCTTTCTCTTTCTCTCTCTGCGACGTATAGATGCTGCATTGATTACACACAGACTCTTTTCCTTTTCATCGCTGATGCACTGGAACCCAGCTGCGGAGAGAGCTAGCGAGTGAGAGAGACGGACAGAGCGAGAGAGAGAGAGAGAGAGAGAGAGAGAAACAAACAGACAGAGAGAGAGTGTTGCGAGGAGTTAGAGAGCGTCCAATGTTTTCCGCTGCGACTGAAGAGCGAACTTGGCAGGTCAGACTTCTACGGTAGAGGGATTGTTAGAAGTACAGAAGGGGGGAAAGTGCGTGTGCGTGTGTGTGTGTGTGTGTGTGTGTGTTGTGGCAGCGTGTCAGTTACTGTTCCTGGAAATCTGCTGCAGAGAATTTCTCAAGAGAATTAATGCCACTCCATCCAGCGTGTGTAAGAGAGTAAGAGTTGGGACGAACGCGCGCGCGCGTGTGTGTGTGCGTGTGTGTGTGTGTGTGTTTCATATTTTTTACGCTTACTATCGTTTAAGTAGTCAGACGTGAAGCTGACGAAGATTTGCTGGTGGTTAAGGTGTAAGTATCAGGTGCGTGTTTTTCATAGTTTTTGCATTCTTTTGAAGGCGGTGCTGGCGAAAAGGCTTCGGGAAACTCCGCCCCCTACTGACCACCCTGTTGGCGGAGGTTGGGGTTGTAATCGGGCCCCCTGTATGAGATCACGATCTAACGACATGTAAAACCACGTGTTTGTAAAGTAATGCTGTGTTTGCGTTGCGTGTCTTTGTGTGATGTAGATTTGAATCTCTCGCTGCGGTATTTTTAGATTTTATTTTGTTTTTTAAAGGACGTACGCTTACTCTTAAATTTCACGTTACATGTCTTGAACTTGCGTTCGGATGCGAGCTCGCAACGGCGGTCGGAAACAAGCGTTTTAGCTTCGTCCACACTTGAACTGGCAAAGAATAGCGCGTGACGGGACGGAAGGGACACGGTATTTAAATGAAGTTGTTTGTTTTTTTTGGTTTTTTTCCGGACGCGGCGAGGAGTTTCGATCCTGAGGAACTTTAAGACGCGCTAAAGTACGAGTAAGGTGCATTCGATTAAAAAAAAATATCATCTTGAGTCATCTTTCTGCATCTTCCTCGGTATCTGAGGGCAGATCTGTGAGAAAGGAAGCTAGGAAGGAAATTGAAATTAGCACGAGGGGGGCGGGGATGAATTGAATTGTGTCATTAGCGTAAACAGAGGCGAGTCTAACCTTGAAGTATTACGCCTGGTGGTTGGAATGATTTAGGAAAATCTGGTCGGTAACTCCTCGAGCCGGTTTCTGATGCAAAAGAATCTTTGTCTTCGTGTCGTTCTGCGTATTTCGGTGCGTGTCACGCAGGGTGTCGTTTTTTTCACTTATTCCAATTCCATCTGTCTCTCAGCCTGCTGTTTTTTCCCCGCCGTGCCTCTGTGTCTAATCTGATGTGAATATATTAGACGTGCAGAGGCGTGATGAGAGCAGAACGATGTGTGTGTTATCATTCAGAGCACCGATAACGCGCCGAGTCGCTTCGCCTCGTACCCTCCTCTACTCGCACTTTAAATGAAGAAATGACCTTCAGGTCTACAAGCTCCGCCTCCTTTCGGTCACAATCGAGTCGTGAAGTGACGGAGTTACTGTTAGCACCCGGACGCTGATTAGTTCCCAAGAACAGCATGTCCTTTGTTCAGGCTTATTTCAGGAGATGATATATATTTTAATCCGTTCTCCTTCCGGGAACGTTAAACCGGACATCTCCTTCCAGAGAACCTTCTCGTCTTAGATGGTAATAAAAATGGCCGTAATGTTGGCTGACTCCGTGTCCTTGTTTATCTCCTCAGATGAGCCGCTGTGTGTTTGCGTGAACGCGGGCCGCCATGTCGCAGCTGCTGCACGTGGAGATCCCGAACTTCGGCAGTGCCGTGCTGGTGTCGCTGAACGAGCAGCGCCTGCAGGGCTTGTACTGCGACGTGTCCATCGTGGTGAAGGGGCAGGCGTTTCGGGCGCACCGCGCGGTCCTCGCTGCCAGCAGCCTCTACTTCCGCGATCTGTTCAGCGGCAGCGCCAAATCAGAATTCGAGCTGCCTTCCTCGGTCACTCCGGCCTGCTTCCAGCAAATCCTGTCCTTCTGCTACACGGGGAAGCTGACGATGGCGGCCAGCGAGCAGCTCGTGGTCATGTACACGGCCGGGTACCTGCAGATCCAGCACATCGTCGAGAGAGGCATGGAGCTCATGTTCAAGGCTAACTCTCCTCACTGTGACTCGGCCACCGCTGCCACGGACGAGCCCGGCTCGGAGCCTCAGAGCCCCAACAACAACAACGCAAACAACACCGTAGCGGTGGCGACGGCGGCTGCGACGGCGGCAGCGGCGGTTATGTTGGCTCCTCCCAGCTGGTCACCTTCACTCCGCAGGGTGAAGACGGAGGGCAGCGAGACACCGCTCAGCCTCCTTGGAGGAGTTAAGAGGAGTTCTGTAGGACGAGGAACCTCGTTCTTCTACAGCGGGGTGCCGGGAATGTATCCCATCATACCCGGTGAGCGCTCCAGCCCAGGAGCGTCCAGTCTGCCCACCACAGACAGCCCTACATCTTATCAGAACGAGGACGAGGAGTTTGACGAGGAGAACTACGACGGCATCGGCGACGACACGTTCGCACAGCTGTACAGCCGCACGGCGAATCCTTACGCAAGTAAATATCACATTTCACCTTCGACTCGTCTCAGTACATGATCAGTGTCCGGGTTCGACTCAAAACTAACGAACGTCGTCACGACCCGCGTTCAGTCGAAGCCCTCTTAGATTCACGTACGTCGAACCCGAGTAAAGAAAACTCACAGCATACGTTTAAAATAAAATGTGTTTATTACTAGCGGAGCGTCCGCCGTAAAAATCCCTACCGGTGAGCTGTTCCTATAGAAACGTGCCGGTAACGTACATCACGAAATGAATCGACGCCTTCTGACTCATCACCAATCCAGAGACGTCTCTGAAGATAGTGAAAAATAAAAGAACGGCTTCCGGTACCGAGTGTTTCGCTCTAAAGGGAAATGAAGATTTCGCCGATTACGTGGACATTTGTGCGCCAGCCCTAGTCGCTGTCGTGAACAGACCCTGTTATGACATGTCTTATAAACTGTTTACGATGCGTACGTTCTGGCGTCGGAGCAGTATACGTTTAAGAGCGTGCTAGCAGCCAGCGTCAAGGTCACACTGTTTTTACATGATTTGCATCATTTTGCGCACGTGTAAAAGTTTATTAAACATGTTTGTTTGGTTTTTTTTTTTATATATATATAAAGGATTTGCTTCTTCACCTACTTGGGAATGAAACGAGACGTCGCTGTGCGTTGTTAAGAGTCAGAATGAAACCCCTTAATGAATGTGCAGGACTTTAAGTCAGGCCGTTGTGCCATGAGTCAAAAAACGAGTGAAAAAGAAAAGAGGGAAAGAAGAAGAAAAAAGGACGCGTGAAAGATTTGAATCAGAGATTCACTGAAACGGAAAACGCCGGGAGGTTTCTGCCGTACTCATGATTACGTCTGGAAACACGTGCAGACAAAATATCTGAAGAGATTCCAAACAGAATTGAATTAGAATTAATATAATAATAATTTTAAAAA
>JAFFST010041266.1:29487-40039 GCA_022414735.1 Noturus placidus | reverse complement strand
TTTGGTGGACCATGGCGAGGCCTGTTCTGAGTTGAACCTGTCCTGTTAAACCGCTGTATGGTCTTGGCCATCGTGCTGCAGCTCAGTGTCACGGTCTTGGCAATCTTCTTCTAGCCTAGGCCAGGGGTGTCAAACTCATATTCACCGAGGGCCACATCAGCATAATGGTTGCCTTCGATGGGCCACATTAACAGTATGAATGTAACAAAATGCAATGTAATTTAAAATAACGTAAACTACACTTTATTATATTGTTAAACTATATTCAATAATTCAATAATGCATTCAACTTACAAATATTATATACGCATTTGCACAGATGTAAAAATTAAATGTTCAGTTTGAAACCCACATTACTTGAATCAGTGTTCAAACTATTAAAGAAAATAAAGAAAAATATTATAAACAAGTTATGATCTTAACCCTGAGCTTCATTCAGAACTTTTTTCCAACACACATCGCAGGTGCACCATCTGTAGTTAGTCCCACCAACTATTCCCACACAATTTATTTTTTCTTACGGACTTGTGCACTGCATCAAAACTGTCCCGGCCCGTTGTGTCCCATGCATGGCAGTTACATCCAAGAGCTCCTCAGTGACAGAGCACATTCTGCTGCGACTGCAGTTTGCCTTTTAATTCTGCTGCAATTCTTTCTTTTTCTCGGAGGCTAAATTTCACATACTTAGCTCCGTGTTTGGTGTCACAATGCCGAGGTAGATTGCACTCTTTCACGACTGACACCGCCTCATGATACAGAAGACATATTGGTTTTTCACCTTGAAGTACAAACATGTACTTGTTCTCTCATCGTTCGTGAAACTGCCTTCCTTGTGTATCAATTATTCTCTTCTTGAACATGTTGAGGTTAAGTTGTGGAGATTTCTCCATTTCAAATCGCCTTCACGTGACCTTGCTGCGGATGTGGTTTATGTGGCCCTCAGTATGATTTTTTTCTCCTTCGATTCTGAGAAATAAAGTTTTATTCGTATGTTTTGGACAGTGGAAAGGCCTACATTACCCATAATCCTCGACCACCGACGATTTGTCACGCCCCTAGGCGTCTAATACACTGTGAGCTTCAATCTGATTGGAGAACCGAGGACCCTCTGCCAATCAGATTGATTTGTTATTATTTATTGATTTGATTGGTTGATGCTCACAGCGTCATATATCGCCGTGCTCTGGTTATTAATGGAGTGACTGAACGGCTGGAGCGTCTGTTCTGAGCGTCTCTTACAGCCGCGGACGGGTTTACATTGGAGTCAATGGAGAACCCAAAGCGTTTCGCGGGCCAGATTAAATATCCTGGCGGGCCACATTTGAGTTTGACACATGTGGCCCAGGCCATCTTTATGTAGAGCAACAATTCTTTTTTTCAGATCCTCTGCGAGTTCTTTGACATGAAGTGCCATGTTGAACTTCCAGTGACCAGTGTGTGAGAGCGATGACCCCAAATTTAACACACCTGCTCCCGAACACACCTGGGACCTTGTAACACTAACAAGTCACATGACACCGGGGAGGGAAAATGGCTAATTGGGCCCAATTTGGACATTTTAACTTAGGGATTTGCTCACTTTTGTTGCCAGTGGTTTAGACATTAATATCTGTGTGTTGAGTTATTTTGAGGGGACAGTAAATTTACACTGTTACACAAGCTGTACACTCACTACTTTACATTGTAGCACAGTGTCATTTCTTCAGTGTTGTCACATGGAAAGATGTGAGGGGTGTACTCACTTTTGTGAGATACCGAATATACAATATGTTACCTCTCCAGCAGCCAGTGTGTATAACAGGATGCCCAGAGACCACCAGTCTGCTGCATGGCTGTAAGGACCCCCAGTCAGAACCTCTGGAGCTGTTCAATAGGAATATACTGTAGTAATGTAGTATAGTAGCAAAGCAATATAGCAAATGAATTTGCTATAAATAAGAAACAAATAAATACAGTCTGCCTGTGAAGATAGAATTAGTCAGTCGTATCTGCAAAATATTACCCATGTATTGGATTGTCCCACAGATTGTAAACGCTTTTTCACCACGCTCAAGTCGACGAGACAGTCCAAAATCTGCCAGGCAGACGTGACCTGAACCCAACAGCACAAATAGTTTTAGGATCAGTTAATGGGGAACAGCATTGCTTTTCAGCTCTGTAATATACATACAGTTAGTGTTTATTACAAGAGTCATCAGAACATCAGACAAACTGTTGTCTCTTAATTTGGGAAGAAAAAAGGAGGTGGTTCATGTATAGCATCACATAAATAGATAATTAATTATAACATGGGAATATATTAAGAACATGGTGCAGAGAAATTTGAAACGGAACAAGCCTTTTTCAAGCCAAATTAATATTAGTCAATGTGCCAAGCGGAAAGTCTATTATTATTTTTTCAAAAGCTTTCAATGCAGTTGATCTGGATTTGTTACCCAAAAATGCATTTACAGCTTTACTACAGTAACTACAGACACAATGCAGTGACAGTGATGTCACAATGGTGAAACAGTGATGTCACAATGCTGTGATAGTGAAGTCACAATGTTGTCAGAATGTCAGTCTATGAACTCAGTGACTCTGCTATGATTGGATAATAATTAGTGTTAGGCTTATAGCAGGAGTCGGATCAGATCCAGCTCTGCTGCATGGAATTTTGCTCCTGCACTGAGGACTATATTGACATATTGCTCATAAACCAGTGCAAGTCTATGGACAGATGCATCTCTACAATGGTAAAATTAGCTGTAACTCGCTTTATGTTCAACTGAATTTTAAAAAATTTATAGTAACTTTTTAAAGACTCTTCACTGCCACTCAACCATGTGGAAAAAATGATGGTTAATCTCATTTAAGGACAGCTTTGTTGACATTATTGGCTGATATAATAATACACTTCTGGCATACAGTCTGTGTCGTCACTGGCCAAGTTCAAGTTTAAGTGCACTAATACTGTAGATGGTGTAATAAGAAAAGTCACGGAGTGTGATTATACCTTACAGATCAATATACAACGAGGAAAATTCTCTCATTTTCTTTTTGTATAAATGTTTTTGTATAAATTTTGTAAGTTGCATTTCTCCGCTGCTCTGTGGCTCTCTAACGTTTCCTACCAGTATTATAGTTTGAGACTGAAGCAGCTTTACCTTGGTCAGTTAAAAGAATGTTCTCCATCTGGAAAACAGAGAAACCAATGACAACAAAGCATTCCAATATTACAAATTAGACACTTACTACACTTACTAGGCTGAAAACTGATAACATGTTCCCATACCTTCAAATCCCTGTGCATTACCCCAAAGTCATGAAGAAAACCTAATAAAAAATGACCGAAAAATTGACCTGAGATTCCTTGCATTCCTTTAATGATAATGAGTCTTTATAGGTCACATGTACATGTTATACAGCACAGTAAAATTATTTTCTTTGCATATCTCATCATGTTAGGATATTTGGGTCAGTGTGCAGGGTCAGCCATGTTACAGTGCCCCTGGAGCAGAGAGGGTTAAGGGCCTTGCTCAAGGGCCCAACAGTGAAAGCTTGGCAGTGCTGGGGTTTGAACCCCCGACCTTCCGATCAGTAACCCAGAGCCTTAACTGCTAAACTACCACTGCCCAAATACTTTTCTAGCAACACTTAAAAATATTTATAATAATATTCATTCATCTTCAGTCAGGATGAGAGTCAGGGCTTATAATTCTTATTCACATTTACACACTTATTCATACCTAGGGGAAATTTAGTGTAGTCAATCCGCCTACCTGCATGTTTTTAGAACAGTGGAAGGAAATCTGAGAACCTGGAGGAAACCTACGCAAACTCTAGGAGATTGAGAATGTCTGTATGTGTGTGGTGTATATATCTATGAGTGTGAGTGAGTAAGAGAGCGAGAGAGAGAGAGAGAGAGAGAGAGAGAGAGAGAGAGACCTAAAGCACTGCCCAGTTCAGCAGCAAACACCTGGACCTCCCTCTCTTTAAACTGGCCAGTTAGCATCCAGTAGGTGTACAGATCTCCAGTGCTGCAGTAATCACACACTAATGAAATAGTAAAAAAAACAAGATAGACAAAGAAAGAGAGAGAAAGAGAGCTTTAGACATTTTCTCGTGTGCTGAAATTCCTTTTTTTACATTTAATATATCATTATTGTGACCAGTGAATTAGATTTCAAACACTAAGATGTGGGAGTGTATGAGATGCGCAAAATAATAAATGTTTAACAATGATGGACAACAGACTCCCACAGAAACACAATGCAACGAGAGACCTGCTGGGAACTCAGACTGGCAAACGAGTAGAAATAGCAGAGCAGAGAGAAGAGGTGAGTAAAGGGCAGGATGTGGATGGAGTGACTCACTGATGAAGAGGTTGTTCTGACTCTGCCAACAGTCCTCCAGACCGAGGACAAAAGTGTGCTTGAGCTGCCGCTGTGATGGAACAGGTAACAAAGTAGAAGAGATGAAGAAGCTGACAAACGCTGAGCAGAAGTAAATCACAGCATTTTTTGATGCAACAAAAGCATGAAATGTTTTGAATATGTCACAGAAATTAGTAAAGAGCCTGTGTTTGTGTGGGTATATGTGTGTGTGTGTGTGTGTGTGTGTGTGTGTGTGTGTGAGAGAGAGAGAGAGAGAAGTAATGATGACACTGTCATCATAATGAGTTAACAGTGAAGAAAATGATATCACAATGATTTGAGTGATCAGGGTGTGATCAGGGTGACATCAAGGTGACATCACAATGATGAAACTATGATGTCACAATGATGTAATAGTGAAGTCACAATATTGTCAGAATGATGTTACATTGCAGTCCTGTCATAATGATGCCACAACATCATAGTGATGCCACAATATGTCATATTGATGCCCTAATGATGTAACAGTGACATTACAATGAGGTCACAGTGATTGAAGAGTGAGGATACAGTGACATAGGAGTAACGTCTCCATGGTGAAACCCGATGATGTGATAGTGGTCACAATTTTATCCGGATGATGTCACTGTCATATTGCAGTGCTGTCATAATGCTGTCGTAATGATGCCCCAATGATGTCACAGTGATGTCACAATGATGTTTCTGAAGCATATGAACTCAATGCTATGATTAGGTTACTGAAAACACTCTGTGTGCGCGCGTGTGGCTAATCTCTACCTGGATGTTAACCTCCTCTTTCGACTGTTCCAGGACCCCATGTCTCAGAACCTCAGATTTGGGTAAAACCTAACCATCAACAAAACAAACAGCAAGTGAAATAGCACATATTTCAGTACAGGAAAAACTGCTGTGTGTTAATCCACAGAAAAAGCTGTCACCTTTATAGCATAGGTCTTCTTCTTTGACCAGTCCTTCACCTTCAGAATAGGGCCAAATGATCCTTTGGCTATTACCCCAGTTACCTGAATAGAAAGATAGAAGTAACTTGTAATAAATTCATTAAAATTTGGAATGAGCTACTCAGTTTACATGACACTAAATAAAGGTTATGAAGTTTCTACTGAGGCGACTTGGTGGCTCACATCTCCAGGGTTCATGGTTTGATCCTGACCTTGGGTTAATGTCTGTGTGGAGGTTCTCTGCATGTTCTCCCAGCGTCCACACAGGTCTCTACCTGGTTCTCCTGTTTTCCTCCACTCCCACAAAACATGCCAGTAGGTCTATTAGCTAGTTTAAATTACCCTTAGGTGTGAATGAACATGCGAATGTGTGCATGACTGCTGCCCTGAGAAGTCCTGGCATCCCATCCCTGGTGTATTCTCACCTCACGCCCAGTGTTCCTGTGTTCCACCGTGTTGCAAAACAGCATAATGTGGTTACAGATAGTGAGAGTATAAAAGTAATTACTAAGTAAAATGATTGCGTTTGTTTGTGTGGTACATTCAGAACAAAGCCGAGTGGTTTCTTTTCATTTCTTTGAGAGTGCTGAACTCCCACCATGATAAATATAAGTGGTGTCTCTGGTGGTGTCTCCATCCAAATGTCCTGTGTTCTGTTGTTGCCTCTGATCTGGGAGACATGGAAAACTCATTTTACAGTCTTTGTACCACATCGGAATTTTTGCTTCAATCCACCAATATGGATCTGTTTGGCTGGAAGCTCACCCGAGGTTTTAATGTAAAACATAGAATAGAGAACAGTGGTCTCCCCTTTTCTTCTCATCTTTTCTTACCAGCTGTTGGGAAGAATAATAATAATCCATCCATCCATTTTAGATACCACAGGGAGCCTGGAGCCTATTCCAGGAAACTTGAGGCACCAAAAGCAGGGCACAATCACACACATATTTACACATTACAGACAATTTGGAAATGCCTACAAGAAATCACCCTACAAGGCATAACTTTGGACTGGGGAAGGAAACTGGTGTACCCAGAGGAAACCCCAAAAACACAGGGAGAGCATGCAAAGTTCATGCACATAGGGCAGAGGAGGGATTCTTTCCCCCAGCACTGGAGGTGCAAGGCAAATGACCCCAATGATAATAATAATAATAATAACAATAATAATAATAATAATAATAACAACAACAACGACAACAACAATAATAATAAAAACAACAGCAACAACAAGAATTATTATTGTTGTTTATTATTATTATTATTATTATTATTATTATTATTATTATTTTTGTTGCTGTTATTATCGCTTTATTTATACAGCACTGTTGATATACTGAAATGAAATTCAAGTTCTTTACAGTAAATAAAAAGGCAACCCAAAAGACATAATACAAGAAGAAGTAAAAAAAAGTAACCATAGCAGTTAAGACATTAAGATACATTTGTAATAAACCTGGCAAATCAGGGGGGAAAAAACTTTCAAATTGAACACTGAATGCAGTTTAAAGTGAAAAAAGTACTCACATAATAAACAAATGATACAATCATTTGTATCAAAAATAAATATCAAACTAGATGAAACATTTTAGAAGAAAATAATGTATACTACATTAAACAGGAAGCTCGTTAAGTCATGTCTTATGAGACACTGTAAACGTGTCTAAATTGTTTTTCCAGTGCGCGTCATGGATATCCTCCTTGGAGATTCCACACACCTTAGCTGGCAGCTTTCCACCCTCAGGAATTCTGACAACCCTAGCAACTGCTTACAAAACCACCTGCAAATCCAAAACAGCGTTTCTACAGTTCAGACAGATGTGCGTGCGAGCAGCACATGCTGTATATGAGCCAGCTGTGTAGTCTCGATCTAATAAGAAGAAACTTCATACACCCCAGAACAAGATGTTAAGGGTTCAATTGAAAACATCTCCCTGTAGGCACCTGGAAATAGATTGTTTTCAAAAACTCAACCTTCTCTCTGTAGAAAGAGAAGCGTAGATCATATTACATTTAGAATTACTCTTAAAATTCTTAATAAAGTAACATTCCCAACTATTTACTTAATCATTTTGACCTAATAATAGACCTTCACAACTATGCAACCAGAGGGAGTATAACAAATATTATACCTTTTAGATTCAATAGTTTAGTGGGTAAAATTGTTTTTTTTTTTTAATATAGAGCAGCTGTTGTGTCTTAAAGAATAACAATTAGTATAATATAATATAATAATAATTCTTGACTATTCCAAGCAGACATGTGACATGTTTAAAGAACCACAATGGAAATAAGATTTTGGGTTTTATTGTTTTAATTCATTCTCAGTGATTTTAAATGTTTGTAAGTTCTGTATGAATGCAGTCTTATATGTGTTTTATGTCACTGTCGAATAAATCTGTGTGTCTATCTAGTAGTGTCTATCTAGATATTGGCTCTGCCACTACACTCCAGACCAGTTATTCATTTATTACTCTCCAGCAGGAATCAGTGTCTTGTCACCAACCTGACTATCTATGGGCATGAGTGTAGCAGCTACCTGCTCATCAACCTGCACATCCTCCGAGTTCAGCTTCAGGGGACCCATTTTCAGCCCAGGAGTCTAATGCCCAAGGCCAGCCCACAACCCAATCTACCCCCACCCCCTCCCACCATGGTGGAACCTTGATAAATGAAGTGACAGAACTGTTCTTACTATCCTGTTATATTTATTTCTGACATTTTTCAACAAGAAATATGAATAATAAATATGACTAACAAATCACATACTAAGATTTCTCCTACAAAGAGTCCAACATAAAAATAATGATGTTTGCATTTTAAAAAATGAAGTATTGCAGTAATCAATTTAATAAATAAAATAATTAAATAAATATAATATGAAACATTTCTGAAAGAAAAAAGAAAGACAGAAAGACAGACAGACAGAAAGAAGGACAGACAGACAAAGACAGAAAGAAAGACAGACAGGCAGAAAGACAGACAGACAGGCATAAAGACAGACAGAAAGAAATAAAGAAAGACAGATAGAGACAGAAAGACAAAGACAGAAAGAAAGACAGAAAGAAATAAAGAAAGACAGAAAGAAATAAAGAAAGACAGAAAGAAAGACAGAAAGAAATAAAGAAAGACAGAAAGAAAGACAGACAGAGACAGAAAGACAAAGACAGAAAGAAAGACAAAAAGAAATAAAGACAAAGACAGAAAGAAAGAATGACAGACAGACAAAGACAGAAAGAAAGACAGACAGGCAGAAAGACAGACAAAGAAATAAAGAAAGACAGAAAGAAAGACAGACAGAGACAGAAAAACAAAGACAGAAAGACAGACAGACAGAAAGAAAGACAAAGACAGAAAGAAAGAACGACAGACAGACAAAGACAGAAAGAAAGACAGAGACAGGCAGAAAGACAGACAGACAGAAAGAAAGAAAGACAGACAGAGACAGAAAGAAAGATGGAAAGAAATAAAGAAAGAAAGACAGAAAGAAAGACAGACAAAGACAGAAAGAAAGACAGACAGGCAGAAAGACAGACAGAAAGAAATAAAGAAAGACAGAGAGACAGAAAGACAAAGACAGAAAGAAAGACAGAAAGAAATAAAGACAAAGACAGAAAGAAAGAATGACAGACAGACAAAGACAGAAATAAAGACAGACAGGCAGAAAGACAGACAGAAAGAAATAAAGAAAGACAGAAAGAAAGACAGACAGAGACAGAAAAACAAAGACAGAAAGACAGACAGACAGAAAGAAAGACAAAGACAGAAAGAAAGAACGACAGACAGACAAAGACAAAAAGAAAGACAGAGACAGGCAGAAAGAAATAAAGAAAGACAGAAAGAAAGACAGACAGACAAAGACAGAAAGAAAGACAGACAGGCAGAAAGACAGACAGACAGGCAGAAAGACAGACAAAAAGAAATAAAGAAAGACAGATAGAGACAGAAAGACAAAGACAGAAAGAAATAAAGAAAGACAGAAAGAAAGACAGACAGAGACAGAAAGACAAAGACAGAACGAAAGACAGAAAGAAATAAAGAAAAAAGACAGACAGAAAGAAATAAAGAAAGACAGACAGAAAGAAATAAAGAAAGACAGAGAGAAAGAAAGACAGAAAGAAATAAAGAAAGAGAGACAGAGAGAATGAAAGACAGAAAGAAATAAAGAAAGATAGACAGAAAGAAAGACAGACAGAAAGAAATAAAGAAAGTCAGACAGAGAGAAAGAAAGACAGAAAGAAATAAAGAAAGAGAGACAGAAAGAAAGACAGAAAGAAATAAAGAAAGAGAGACAGAAAGAAAGACTGACAGAGACAAAAAGACAAAGACAGAAAGAAAGACAGAAAGAAAGAAATATAGAAAGAAAGACAGAAAGAAAGACAGACAAAGACAGAAAGACAGAAAGAAATAAAGAAAGAAAGACAGAAAGAAAGACCGACAGAGACAGAAAGACAAAGACAGAAAGAAAGACATACATAGACAGGAAGAAAGACAGACAGACAGAAAGAAACAAAGAAAGACAGACAGACAGAAAGAAATAAAGAAAGACAGAAAGAAAGACAGACAGGGACAGAAAGACAAAGACAGAAAGAAAGACAGAAAGAAATAAAGACAGAAAGAAAGAAAGACAGACAGAGACAGAAAGAAAGACAGACAGAGACAGAAAGAAAGACAGACAGGGACAGAAAGACAAAGACAGAAAGAAAGACAGAAAGAAATAAAGAAAGAAAGACAGAAAGAAAGAAAGACAGACAGACAGAGACAGAAAGAAAGATGGAAAGAAATAAAGAAAGAAAGACAGAAAGAAAGAAAGACAGAAGGAAAGACAGACAGAGACACAAATACAGAAAGAAATAAAGAAAGAAAGACAGAAAGAAAGAAAGACAGACAGAGACAGAAAGAAAGACAGACAGAGACAGAAAGAAAGATGGAAAGAAATAAAGAAAGAAAGACAGAAAGAAAGACAGACAAAGACAGAAAGAAAGACAGACAGGCAGAAAGACAGACAGAAAGAAATAAAGAAAGACAGAGAGACAGAAAGACAAAGACAGAAAGAAAGACAGAAAGAAATAAAGACAAAGACAGAAAGAAAGAATGACAGACAGACAAAGACAGAAATAAAGACAGACAGGCAGAAAGACAGACAGAAAGAAATAAAGAAAGACAGAAAGAAAGACAGACAGAGACAGAAAAACAAAGACAGAAAGACAGACAGAC
>JAFFST010041266.1:7274-24241 GCA_022414735.1 Noturus placidus | reverse complement strand
TATATATATATATATATATATATATATATATATATATATATATACATACAAATATCCCAAAGAAAAACAAACAAACAACGTGTTGTCCCCTCACCTTGTTTCTGCTCACAGCCCCGCCCATAGCCGGCACATGTTGGCAACAAATGAATGATGATCTTGTTATTCAGTAAATAATCGCTCCTGTGGGCTCCTAGAGCTCAAATCTTAATTCGTTTCCTTTCAGCACTTACTCTCACCGCATGCAGCGTCTCAAAACAGGAAGGCGTCGATCCAGGTCAGACTTGATGCTCAGCTCATTGAACTGTGTGCGCTGTCCCACGCCCCCTTCACGAGCAGCAGTCTGACCACGCCCCCGCCGCAACCAGCATGGTCACGCCTACTTCACCACCAGCAGTCTGACCCCGCTCCTTAATCAGCAGAATCACCACGCCCCCCTCCATCAGATTCATGGTCACGCCCCCTGCACCCACAGTCTAACCACGCCCCCAGCACCAGCAGGCTGACTTCAGTCTCATGTCAACACAACTCGTTTCTCGGCTCTAGGTAATAACTTTGCACACAATCCAGTCACGTGAGAAGTCTGTACAGCATGTTCTACAGCAAATGAACAAGATAATGAAAAAAAAAAAACAAACAAAGATATGAGGACAGGGCCTAGAAGTTGATTATTTTCCAATTACATCACGTCCTGAAGTGTTTTATTCCTCTTTTAGCATAGCAGTTAACATTTTATATTCATTAAAGAATGAGCCGTTATACTCCCACACACACACACACACACACACACACGTTTTTTTGTCTTGTTGTTTTTTTACAAAAAGTCCACAAAACTAATTAGTTCTTGTTATTACTTACACCGATCAGCCATAACATTAAAACCACTGACAGGTGATTGACAGCATTGATTATCTCATTACAATGGCACCTGACCTGTCAAGGGGATTTATTAGGCAGCAAGTGAACAGTCAGTTCTCTATGTTGGTGTGTTGGAAGCAGGAAAAATGAGCACCGTAAGGATCTGAGTGGCTTTGAAAAGGGCCAGATTGTGATGGCTAGACGACCGGGTCAGAGCATCTCCAAAACGCCAAGTCTTATAGAGCAAGCCAAGGCCATCCGGCAGAGGCAGTGTGATGCTCTGGGCAATGTTCTGCTGGGAAACCCTGGGTCCTGGCCTACATGTGGATGTTACTTTAAAGCACCACCTTCATGCAATGGCATTCCCTAACGGCAGTAGCCTCTTTCATGCTCCCTGTCACACTGCAAAAAATGTTCAGGAATGTCTTGAGAAACATGATAGAGTTCAAGGTGTTGACTCGGCCTCCAAATTTCCCAGATCTCAATCTGATCGAGTATATACGGGACATTCTGGACAAACAAGTCAGATCCGTGGAGGCCCTACCTCGCAACGTACAGGACTTGAAGGATCTGCTGCTATCATCGTGGTTCCAGATTCAGAGGTCTTGTGGAGTCCATGCCTCGACAGGTCAGAGATGTTTTGGAGGTGCAAGCGGGATCTAAACAATGTTAGGCAGGGGATTTTAATGGTATGGCTGATCAGTGTACATTCTAACCTTTTTTTGTAGTTCCTCCTTTCTTCTTCAATAGCCAGTATATCCTGGTTAGAGTAACGGTGGATTTGGAGTGTATCCCAGGAGCACTGGGCCTACAGTGGGAATACACGCTGGATGGGATGCTAGTCCATCACAAGGCACACATACACAAGTGGGAAGTGGGAGGAAACCAGAGATCTCAAACAAGAGGTTCAGGACCAATCTAGGGATCTTGTAACTACAGTAAACGATCAATCAAACTATTGAGAAACCACAATGGCTTCAGTTGCAGCTGGGAGCAATCTGCTCGTTCTTGAAAATGTATCATGGTTTAGATGGGATAGATTTGAGCAATAGGACTGTGGTATATAAATATAAATGACTGAACTTTACCGTCAGAGCTGCAAGGCCAGAGAGGAGGCTGGGTGTTTGATAACAGTTTAACTTCCACTGCTTCCAGGAGAACAGAGACTACATATCCTACTACATCTTCATGTGGGATACATTGGCCCTAATAAAATGTGTTGTAGGTAAAGCTAGATATTCTTCATTACTCTCAGTAACCCCAGTAATATATGAGTGGGAGCCGACCATGACGGTATATGAAAATATCATCCAAAGTAGTAAGAACTTTTATCCAGTGTATTTTAAGTTATTATATTGTAAAATGAATAAATAAGAGGACCACAGATTTACAGTGAACAGAAAGCAATGTGACGTCACAAATTTACTCAAGTAGTTCACTGGCTTTTTTTGTAACAAGTAGTAACGGGCAGTGGTTATGGGGAAAACATGTAGTCTAACCCGGCTAATGCCAGATTTTTTGACATCTGACTGGATCATGAGCTGTTATCAATCTGTGACAATGTTCCCTGGATAAGGTCAGGCATGCAGCATGCTACATCTGCTGCTTTATTGCTAAAGTTAATACACTAGTGTCCAATCTTATCCACAAAGGGCCGGTGTGGGTGCAGGTTTTCATTCCAACCAAGCAGGAGTCACACCTGATTCCACCTGTTTAATCAGCTATTCTTGGCTTTCAGTACAATCAGATGTGGCTTCTGCTTGGTTGGAATGAAAACCTGCACCCACACCGGCCCTTTCTGGATACGATTGCCCACCCCGGCTCTGCAGTGTACCCAGTGACTGAGCTGTTCGTGGAGAGAGAATGGATGCTTTAGCTTTATGAACTGAGATTGTTGTGTCTGATAACACACAAAATGTGATGAACCGAACGTCAGGAGTGTCCACTAACGGAAGACCAATTGGACGAGTGCGATTGTGACCCTTGTTTGACTGGAGGTGATCTCCTACAGAACAATACAACAGGCGTCATATGGAGCTTTGATTTTTAATACTGAAAAATCATTTACAAAGCGTGTTGAAATCGAATATCACCATAATCGAAAGACAGTACTAACACCCTGATAACTGAAAAACATTTATCACTTAAGCTGAAATGATTCCCATCGGTTTCTTTTCTGAAACTGAAAAATTAAATTAAATTCAACAGCAATATAGAACATCAGAATTTTAACTGAAAGGGCACAAAAACAAAAAAAGTGCCAGTGTTAAAATGATCAAGAATGCTCCAAAAAACAAACAAACAAACAAACAAAAATATCATAAAACGATTAATAGACCAGCGGATAGTCAACTTTGTGTCGAGATATTGCACAAATGTAAGTACAGTAAATCTTAGAACAACCAACAATATACTATTCAATACCTGCTACTTTCTGGAATTATAGTTATATATTGAGCTTTAAAGAATAAATTCTTAAGGGCCTTTTCAGTTAGAGTGCAACTTGTTAAGTGGTCAAGGCATTAGGTAAGTGAATGTAAATGCATTTTAGCGTATGTGAAAAATGACACATTAAAGTATATCTCTGGAGTAAAACCCATTTCTGATCCCTCTTAGTTTTTTTTTCCCCCGAAGTGCATAAAATGGAGTGCAATTCTTTCCCTTCGACTCGGCAGGGTCTCCTGTGCCAGCAGGAAGAGATGTTGGCAGTCATTAAAACACAACTAATCTGTGTGTTTGATACTCTCCTGAAGTGACCACAACACTAAGAACATCTTAAACACCTGAGGGCTCGCTGAAATGGCTATCTTGATCAGTGAAGACTGCGTATAGTGCACTGAACAACAACGAAATGTGAAACACTTCTGGCACAAAAGCAAATGTGTGAGAGTTTAACATTGATCACTGTGCTCTTCTGGAGGATGACGATCAATCTGACCTTCACGCTATCGGCACCGAGAGACAAGAGGACGTATTCCTCAGGGCAACAGAAATCCACAGCCAGCGTGGACCTCTAAAAGCGAGAGGAGAGTCTCTGTAATTTTATTTGATATCGATTTTTGAAATGTTTGCTCGGCTCTTCATCTAGAATAAAGGAAGCAGACAGAGAGCGAGAGAGAGATATGTGAGACTCCAATGAGCTTATTCGCTCCATATTGTCGTATCATCCGAGAGGAATCACTTGTGGCGGCTGAAGATCTTCTTGCTGGAGCTCTTGTCGGTGGAGCTGAGGCCGATCAGCAGCCGAGCTTTCTCGTCCTCCATCTGCTGCTGCAGGCCGCTGTCAGACTTTCCTTCTGCTGCCTTTCCTCGAGACTCAGATGCTGAGGCAGGCTTCAGACGCAGCTTCTCTTTTATCATCTGTCCAGGAGTGCCCCAACCCCCCAAAAAAGAAGGAAGGGATTAAAACAAAAGAACAAAACAGTTCTGTGCATTTAATATACACACACACACACACACACATATATATATATATATAAATAAATAAAACATAACTAATGTTTGTTTTTTTTAAATTTGAATCAGCCCATCAAGTCTGCAAGATAAGGTGGAGGAAAAGGTTATTTCACCTTCATTCATATGATCTGGGGTTCCGGTTATGCGGAACCACGTATGCGCATAGTTTAGCGTGTGACCCGGCATAAGTACGTTTGTACAGTATGCATAGAACATTATTCATCAGTTTCGTGGTGTGCAGTAGGATGTGCGTGTATTTAGACTTGACCACACATATGCAGGAACCCCTAGGGACAGAGACGTGTAATCGCAGCTCAACTGATCATGAAGAGCGCTCATCCCACTTACTGTCCATCAGAAAGGTATGTCTAAAGACTGACTGAAATGATGCTTTGCTTAAAGATTTGACGTTTTATGCAGCTTGACGCAGAGAGGAACGAGTTTCTAAGAAGCGTGGGAAACTTACACTGAGAGTAAGGAGTGGACTATCAGTTTATTAGTTTTAGCTGAGCTCTATACTAGAGGCTTTATTGAATTAATAATTAATGTAGACTGCAGGCTAGGCTAGTTAGTTAGGCAATACAAGCAAAGACTGGTAAGAGCTTTGTTACGGTTACAGTGTGCATATTGCATTAGCAGCCTTTTTTTATTTTAACAAAAAGCAAGGACGGGTGGAAGAGAATTATGCAAGAGAGAACAATTAGACTTTTTCCACCCATGTTGTTATTGAGAATCGAGGACTTTCATTTTTAATTAAAAAAAATAAAAATGAACTACTTAACCAGATGTAAATATTGCTAGTATCCCACATTATTATGATATTTCACATGTACGTTACCGGTCAAAAGTTCAGACACACTCATTCTTTATTTATTTTTCCCCACATTTTAGAATAATAATAATAGTCATCAAAATTTATTATTAACACAAATGGAACTATGGGAATGATGTCGTGATGATAAAAAAAAAATCAATCTAATAAATGTAATAATATGTTATCTTCAAAACTAGACGCCATTTTTGCGTAGAATTACCAGAAATGTATTCTTGGCATTTTCTCAAACGATATCTTGAGGAATTTCCCTGAGACGCTTTTTAAACAGTAGTAAAGGAGTTCACACATATGCTGGACTCTTATTGGCAGCTTTCCGGAAATATTTCTCTCAGAGTCGTCCGTTTTTTGTAAATAAAATGTTAAGTTTTCTAATGAATACATCGGCACGGTTATATTTTTGTCTACGACACCGATTTCAAACGTTTAATCACACACCTTCAGATCAAAAGGTTGAGAAACATGTCAGTCGAGTGTCCACAAACCTTTGACCGGCGGTGTACATGCTTTTTAAAATTATTTTCGTGAACATTTCTGATTTAAACCAAATCAGCCTCACTATCATTTCACATGTTGATCAGAGCTGCAAACGTCATCTAATAATCTAGCCTGGGCTTTAGTACCTGGGCAACCAGAGCTTTTCGACTGTCTCTTTTAACAGCCATGGCAAAATCCAGCCAGGTCCAAGTGTTGTTGTGGTACTCTAAACAGGGCAGCACCAGGTTCAGATCCTTCCAGTCGACACTGCTCTTTTCACCCTGCACAATTACAGAGAAGAAGAACACTCTGAAGCGTTTATCCATGATAACAAGCTGCAGTGAAGAAAACTAACCAGGGGCTTGGTGCAGCACTCACCTTGTAGCTGACACAAAGGGGAACCTGAGGGATTTTTATATAGATGAACGAGTTGTTCATGGCAGCTCTCTCTTTCATTTTATCGATGTCATCTATAGGATGCTGGACACAAATCAAGCAGCATAGTTTTAGCCTCTTGGCTGGGTCTTATATCAGTCCAGGTATCAAGGCGTGTTTCTGTTGTTGTTTTGTTTTACTAAAAAGACACTGAGTTATATACACTAACGTAAACCACCATCAGTTTACCAAACGTGTTCATGATGTTGTGAAATGGCTAAAATGTGACATTACCTCCAGCGGTTTACGGAATGACCTCCGGACCCCTGATGTGCGATTCATCCCCTGAGTGACTCCTTTACTGGTTCCCAGCCCCACTATAGAGTCCTCAGATTGCTGCCTTGGTTTTACAACACCTGCATTGTGAGCGATAAAGGAGGGATTTGAGAAACCTTTATTGTGCACACATCAGGATGACCTTGTATATCACGAGCAGAGGTGGGTGCATAACGTGCTACATTTACTTCTCTACGTTTACTCTGGTAACTTTGTGCAAAAATAAAAAGTTAGTTTTAAGAATAACTGGCCATACTTATACTCTCACTCGAGTTCATTTTTAATCACAGACATGTACTTTGACTTCGCTACGTTCGGTGGCGTTCCACCGTTACTCTTAAACGTTAATGAATAAACGTAGTTTTAATAATTCGCTTATATCACGTATAATGAAGCAGCGAGTCTCGCGGTACGCTGCAGTGGTCTGAACGCATCCACAACAACCGCTCACTTTTTTAGCGGCACGGTCCTGAGAAATAATCGTCGAAAGACAGGGAATCAGTGAGCGTGTCGACAGAGACAGGACACACACGCTCACTCACTTCACACTCTTGTCTCATCTGTTCTGTTCCAAAGTCTGTCCGTTTGTTCTCTATTGTCTTGTTTAAATGCAGATGCTGGCAAGTTTGTGTTGTTAACATGTTGTGAAAATAAAGACAGTCAACTGTTTGGTTTTTTTGGGGTGTTGTGTGAGATTTTGTGTTGAAAATGACAGGTTGTGTGCTATTGTACCGATCACAAGACTGGGATACGCTGCTTCATCTTGAACCCAGGTTTTATGTGCATCATATAAACAGAACAGACAGACTTTCAAGGAGACGAGAGACTTACGGGCCTTCATGTAGTCTAAGATTCATTTGAATCAGATCTGAAGTAACTAGTAACATGCTACCTGTGTAGTCTTCTCACTGGATACTTTATTATGCTTACTCAAGTAATTATTAACATTATTACTTTTGCTTGAGTAATCATTTGTCTAAGGAGTTTTACTTGAAGAACATTTTTGGTTCTGATCATGAGAATCTCCACTCAATGTCAATGAGCTGAGCTTTTAATAGCCAGGCCTGAGCTATCAGTGTGGCCTTGGGCGCAGAATTAGAAAGCCGATATTCCCGACGTGCAGAACAGGTCAAACTAATATTGACCGGTTGGTACAGCGGTACGGATATCGGCATGTCAGGGCTACACGAAGGAAAGGAAATGAAGAAAAAAAAAGTCAAAGAAAAGAGCGTAGTTAATTTGAAATATAACCGTTCAAACCTGTGGTGACCATTCGTAACTTATCCTCCTCGTCTCCGACTTCCTCCTCCTCCACATTTCTTCCAGGGAAGAAAAACCCCATCATTCTCTTAAAGAAGTGGTACATCAGCTGGATGGTAAGCGGGACCACATTGACCTAGTCATTAAAACAGGTTTTAACATGGTCCAGAGCAAATGTTCACAGGACTATTTTCTCAAGCATTTTCAAAACTTGCACGGGTAGACTTCTATGCAAATGACCTCAAAATGCTCTTTGACGGAAATCCCGCCCACAGGGGGACGAACTTTGCTGAAGATGCGGAGGGCGAGCTGTCGTCCTGATTGGCAGGGGCTCTGCGGACGCAACACCACCTACAGTGCAAAACAGTAGTGCAGAGAACCACAACACGTATCATGTGACTCGCGTTTAGAGCACGCTCATGCAAAAACCTGTATTGTTCTATTTTTTATTCATATTCTTTCTAAACCAAAAATGCTAAATAATCTAGTATAGCAGTGGCAGATGAGTATATAGGAAAACAAACAAAACAAAAATCAGATGAAAATGTAGGACTAAAATCAAGCAAATAATGTAGATATAAATAAAACAGTAAATTCTTGCAAGCTTTTTTGATCAGAGAGCAAGTTTGTGGACACCTAACCATCATACCCAATTGTGCGTTTTTAAAATCCTATTCCAGATTTAGTCGCCCTTTGCTGTTATAATAATAACCTCCGTTCCTCTGTGAAGGCTTAGAACTACATTTTGGAGCGTGGCTGTGGGAATGTGTACCCATTCCACCACTAGAGGTCAGGCACTGATGTCAGGGGAGGAGTCAGGGTTCCAGTTCAACCCAAATAGTTGAGGTCAGGGCTTTGTGCAGGAGACTTGGCAGTTTTTGGCAAACCATGTCTTCATAGAGCACTTATATAGTATAACTTAGCTGTTCCAAAGCGCTTTACACTGTGTCTAATTCACCCATTGTAGCAGAGCTGCCATGCAAGATGCTAAACTGCCATCGGGAGCAACTTGGGGTTCAGTGTCCACATCTGCCCTAAAGAGCACTAGTGCACTGCCTTGCTGGAACAGGTTTGTGGCACCAGTTTGGAGAAGATCTACATATGGGTGTGACTATCAGGTGTCCACAAACGTTTGGCATTATAGTGCATCTTCTACAGTTGAAATGGGGAAAGATGACTGACAAACATACTTAATACCATACATACCCTCACGTGCTGCACAAGAGAGACCAAGTAGAAAAGTTATAAGACTTAGAAAATCTGAGCAGACATCAGAACAGTTATATAGTAAAGTTGTATATAATCATCATCTTGTTAGTGATCTCTCGAAAACCAAGCTAATGAAGTCGTACTTTCACAGAAACACGACTAGTCGAGTTCCCTGTGTCTGGAAGCTTCAGTTGAAACAAACAGTGAGGAGTTTTCATGTTTGCATGAGTGCACAAATGCAGTACCTTGTAAGCAGCATTGGGAAGCAGGTTATTCATCGTAAACCAGCCAAGTTCCAAAAGATGTTCTGCTGTGTCATCAGATTTGTTCAGCTGTGGGAAAAGCAGAAATAAATTAAACGACTTTCACCTTAGTGTTCAACTATTTATACCTCATCAACAGTTAATATACAAAAAACGCAGATGGAAATAGAAATACAGCAGAAGTTTAATTGGAAATGTGTTAACAGGTCATCTGAATCCAAGAGTCGCTTGGGGTATAGAGAGTCGCTTCTGCTATATGACATTTCAGATTCTAAATGGAGACAGATGTGTGTTACAGCCCAGAATTTGTCAATCAATGCTAGATTTAAGGGAACACTTTCATTGTATCTGGGAGGTGAGGTGATCAAAAAGTGACAACACTAATTCCCTCAATTCTCTCAAAGTCAATTCCAATGTCCCCTGAAATATGTGCTTTGGGTTGAATTCCTGTAAGTTTATCATGATCAGGTTATCACATTAAAATGATTGACATTTGTCTAGTTCTTGCAAGACCTTTAGTAGCATTTTACTGGAAGAACATAGAAGGCCCATCCATTGATCATTGGCCGAAAGATCTGTCCCACTGTATTACATTGGAAAGAATAACCTACTGTGTGTGTAATGATGTGTGTATACATGTTGTGCTCCTGTATTTGAAAATATATGGATATGTCCATCTTGGCCTTTGTACAATAACTTCTTTACTGGTATAGTTGATTTTTTTTGGATGCTGGGGGGACGGGACGGACATCTTCCATATTTTTCCAATAAAAATATGTTATTTAAAAAAAAAAAAAAAAAAAGAAATACAGCAGAAAAATGTCAACAAATCCTGTCAACAAATCCTGCACATAAAGAGCATGGAGAACACCAAGCTGCCATTAATACACAACCAGATAATTATATAAACTAAAGTTATACGTGGAGCGGGCCAGAAAATTTGGGTTTTGACCAAAAATGTGTTTTTCTGCCAATAATATTCTTAAACCTACTCAATTCTGTTTCATGATCAGAAGGCATCATCAAAGCAGAAAAGAACACGTATACATTTTTGCATTAATCAGTGATTATTTCCGCGCTGATGCATGCACAGGTGGCACAGAAAGCAAGAAGTGGAGTGAAGAGAAGATGATGAGGCTCCAGTGACTTTTGACCCAGAGTGATGTGGATTATGCCGATAATCAAAGTGAGAACTTTGAACTACCATTGTAAAGCTAGAATTCTTTACAATTTCTCAGCAATGTTGTTCTTTTTCCATAAATATCCAAAGGGTGCTTTCACATACGCAGCGTTTAGTCTGTTCGAATCGAACCTTGGTGCATTTTTCTCTTCGAGAATAATCGGGTGCAGACAACAACAACCAGTCAGAGATGGCCTGAACAAGATGGTCTCGGTTAAGTTCCAATCAAAACATTGTACGGTTCGACTGGAGTGAGGAAGCGATTCGAGCCTGAAGTGAATCAACCATGTTGTGTGTCTTGGGTTGAGGGAAACAATTTGCTATAGATACCAAGCTCACCTTGCTATACATGAACCTCTGCAGCTCGAGCTCAGCGATGCCCAGCTGTCCGTCCTCCTCTGTGAGACACCAGCGCGCCTGAGCAAAATAGATTTCGGTACGACGCGCCACACTCACGTCTTCTGGAGGCTTTCGCAGTTCCAGCTTATTCGCCCGCTGCAGCTGGAAGTCCTTAAAACATCTGGAAAGAGTGCACTTATTTATGTCAACTTTTCAATATAATCACTATACAAATACTGAACCGACAAGGCCAATAATAATAATAATAATAATAATAATAATAATAATTATTATTATTATTAATATGTATTGTATACACTGAAGACATGTTGGTTTGAGATCAAAAGATATTCAAATGATAGATCAGAATTTCAGCTTTCATTTATATCTAGTTGTTTTAAACAACTTCGAGCATGCCACATTTTGTTTGCACCCACCCATTTTTCAAGTGATCAAAAATACTGGAACATGTGACTGACTGAGAGGTGTTTCTTATTGCCCAGGTGTGCCCTGTTAGATTGATTGTGCATTTGTTGTTCAAAAGGATAAACCAAAATGAAGATCAGAGAGCTGTCTATAGGAGAAAAGCAAGCCATTTTGAAGCTGAGAAAAGAGAGAAAATCGATCAGAACCATTGCACAAACATTGGGCATAGCCAATGCAACAATCTGGTATGTCCTGAAAAAGAAATAAACCACTGGGGTACTAAACAACCAGACATAGAACATGACAAATCTTCTGAGAGCTGTGAGAAAAACAGTGGCATCACCAACAACCTCCACAGGGCAGAAGTGAAGTTATCACAATCCACTTTTCAAAGGAGACTTCGAGAGCAGAAATTTAGAGGCCATACCACAAGACGCAAACCACTCAAACAGCAGTAAGAATCAGAAAGCCAGACTGGAATGCAAAAGGAAACACAGACTGTGTTCTGGAACCAAGATGAACCTCTACCAAAGTGATGGAAAAGACAAAGTGTGGAGAAAGAAAGGATCTGCTCATGATCCAAAACATACAAGCTCATCTGTGAAACATGGTGGAGGTAGCGTCATGGACTTGCATGGCTGCGTCTGGACCAGGATCACTAATCTTTTTTGATGATGCAATTTCTGATGGTAGCAGCAGAATAAAATCAGAAGTTAAAAGGAACAATCTGTCTGCCAAACAGAGAAATGCATCTAATCTAATCAGGAGGAAGTTAATCATGCAGCAAGATAATGACCCAAAACACACTGCCTACATAACAACAGACTTCATCAAGGTGAAAAGTGGAAGGTTTTAGATTGGCCATGTCAATCACCAGACCTTAACGCAGTTGAACAGCATTTCACCCTCTGAAGAGGAGGTTGAAGTAAGAACCCCCGCCAACAACAACTGAAAGAAGTTTTCGTAAAAGCCCGGAAAAGCATCACAAAAGAAGAATGCAACAGTTTGATGATGTTATTGATGCAGTTATTGCAAGCTGTTATGAATCAAGTCGACAGACGAGCAAGCAAGTGATATGCAACCAAATATTAAGTCCAGTTGTTCAGATAAATTTTATTCAGTTAAAATCGAGCAGTCTGCCACCAAAGGTACCATGTTTTACTTTTTTAACACATCTATATGCAAATATCAGGAAATGAAAGCTGAAAATCCGATCTACTGTCTCAAATTCGTATTTTGATCTCAAACCCAAATGTCTTCAGTGTATAGCAGAAACAATAGACTTGGCCTTGCCGTGCTGTAGCCAGTCACAAAGACCATTCATTTTTTCAACCTAATACTCATGCTGCTCCAATGCATACCCACCTGATGAGGATGTTGAGCTCCTCACTTTTCATTTGCAGGTCAGTCTTCTCCTGATTGAGCTGATTCTGCAGGCGAATATTGATGTCAGACAGCTCGTCTCCTCTTAGTTCCTCAAGCTGGGACTGCAGGAATCCAAACAAAGTGTGAAAACACAAATGTACTGAGAACAAAAAGCCCTAAAGCCATGTCCATTTAGAGCATTACCATAACGTTAACTAAACCTGCTTTTTAAACAGGGTGCTTTATTAAAAAATAAGACAAATTTCTACATTGTTATGATACAGTACATATAATGTACTATTTCAAAAACTGTAATATTGTGTTATATAGTTCTCATACCAGGAAAATCTCCTAACATTTAACCTAATCACAAACACACGCAGCATTCTAACCAATGTGTAATCCAGATAATTCAGTGAATCTTAAACCTGGCCTTAGGAAGCACCACAGCTAAACCAATGAATCAATCAACACTGAAAATATGGTACATATTTATTTTGACATATTTAGTGGACTGAGCAAGGTCCACGAACAACAGAAAAAAAACTGAAGCGTTGTCAGATTTTAGACACCGACCCTTATGTTGGAGTAGATCTGCTTCTCGAGTCGCCGGATCTGGGCCACATGCTGGCGAACGGCCTCCTGCAGGTGTAGAATGCTGCTGCGCTGCTCCTCGGGATTGCTGGAGATCTCCAGCTGGAAGCGCACACGCTGCTTCTTCTCGCTGTGCTCCTGTGAGTCATCAACCGTGCGTTTTAGAAAGCCTTGTCTCTTTAAACCCAGCAGCATTACGGACTACTTGTGAAAATCTCTAACCTTGCGTCTGGGTTCGACGTGTAGCAGGAGGTTGTTAACTATGTCCAGAATCATAGCATACTGCACTGGGTTGGTGGAGATCTCCAGATCATTATGAATGAGCGTGAAGGTGTCTACCGCACCTGGCAGGAAGAATGTGAACGGAGGCTTTATTTACGTACTCCCACAATACAATAACGCCAAATTTTAGCAATGTTTGTTGGGCCCTACCAGCCTGCTTCTTGAGCAGATCCTCTTTTTCATGGCAGTCACGTATTTCTGGCGGTTTGATCTGGGTCGCTAGCTCTGGGTCGATATCGTGACTGTAGCCCACGTAGTACATGCGGCAGCTGCAACGTGAGATAATGCGCTGGACCTGCTGAGTCTCCTGCACATGTGACGACGGCTGATTCCAGTCTAAGGCACATATACAGAACATATCCACGCGTTTTCTCACAACGTTAACGTTAAGATGCAAATCAACAAACTGCTTTGAAATTGTACACAGTATCTGTCCTGGCATGACTGAAGTTACTGTTGTGAAACTCAACTGAATGTCACTCACATAAATAAAACATACACTACCGGTCAAAAGTTTAGACCCCCTTTTTGCGTAGAATTTCCAAAAATGTATTCTTGGCATTTTCTCAACCAATTTCTTGAGGAATTTCCCTGAGATGCTTTTTAAACAGTATTAAAAGAGTTCACACCTACGCTGGACACTTATCGGCTGCTTTCCGGAATATTTCGCTCCGAGTAGCCCGTTTTAAAGAAATATTTTTTGTAAAGAAAATGTTAGTTTTCTAGTTTTAATTATATTTTTGTCTACAACACCGATTTTAAACATTTAAATCATAAACCTTCAGATAAAAAGGTTTTTAAGATCATGAGAAACATTTCAGTCGAGTGTCCACAAACCTTTGACTGGTAGTGCAAATATAAATAAATTAAAGACCACTTGGGCACTATATTGCCAAAACTTTGTGGATACCTGAACAATCACACCCATATTTGCTTGTTGAGCACCCCCTTATAGATTTTTCTCCCTCTTAGATGTTATAATAACACAAACAGGTGTCCACAAACTTTTGGCTGTACAGTGTATATGGGGTTTTTCCAAACAGTTTCAAACATTTATTAACACAGTACAGAATCTAATCGTCATTTGTCTGCTAGATTAATCGTCTAATATACTCAAACGACCCTACAGTGCAAGACCAGCAGCGTACCTGTGGTGGTGCTGACCATGCCGCCTACAGCCTGCCCACTCTCCATCAGCTCCTGCACAGAGTCCAGGGTCCGTTGCCTGTGTTCCTCGATGTTTTTCACCTGCGCGTTCACAAAACGGGACACGCCTCCGTTTAATTCAAATGCTGTCTGTATTAAGTGTTAAAAACTGTAAACAGAATTCAGCTGCTTTCATTGAAATTTTCACTGAATATTGATATTGGCTGATGTGGACGACCCGGACAATATTATTGAGACTTATCGAAGGCGCTCTTATCCAGCCGAGGAAAGTAAACGAACTCGCCTCTAGCCACAGTTGCCAGTCCTCCTGTTCGGAAGGATTGGGCTCCATGGTGGCAAAATACTGCATACAGTCCAATGAGCAGGCCCAAGTGGTCTTCTGCTTCAGCGTATCACTGTACCACGCTGGAAGATGCTCACACTGCAGCAGCTGAGCCTTCGCGGCTGAAACGAGCACGCACCCTGCCGTCTCGGTGCCTCGTAGCATCATCTGAGCGGAAACAAACAGAAATGGTGATATGATACGATTCAGATACAATCCAAACGAACAAAAAATAAAAGTGAAGATTTGTCCTTTACCTGACAGTTGATGAGCTCGATGCACCAGTTGTGGTTGTACACGTCGTCAGTTTGGCACGCAGCGATTCCGCTCAGCTGGTCGCTCACTCCGGCGTCCTCTTCAGAAAACACCACAAACTTATCAGTCTCCTCTATGAGCTTCTGCAGCATGGACGTGCCTGGAAACCGCAAAATCACACCGATTCAGCCATGACGTTTCCGTAATACAGTCGGTTTAAATTTGTAAAAAATTGGAAAACAAACAGTGTGTGCACCTTCGTTCTGGTTCTTCTCTGTGCGATTGGCAGTAGGTACGACAGGGGTAGAAAGAGCAGTGTTAGGGGCGTAAGTGGACATGGTGCGCTTAAGCTTCTTGGCTTGGAGTTGCGTGTCAATCCTCAGGCCCTTCAGCGCCTCTGTGGACAGGTTCCTCTTCAGTACGGCCGCCTTCTTGTAACCGTCATACAGACCGAACGCGATGTTCCTGTTGGTGGCGGTCCACGAGGCACGCAGATCCACCAAACACAGCTTGTGCGTGTAGGAGGCATCACAATCGTCCTTTGAACTGACTTCCTGTTGGAAACGAAAGTGATGACGCAGTAATTCTTAAAAATGATACGAACTATTCCTTAATGTCAACTACTAACTAATTGGTTGATAGCATTTTATGTACACAAAAAGGTTTACACGATCCACAAAGCATCCATTTAAAATCAAAAGGGACAATTCGACAAATGTTCGACTGGCATTATTGATGGAAAAAAAAAAGAGCTGGCTCAGTCACGGGACTAGTACATTTCTGATGCTATGGATCTGGACCCTATCCCAGTAACACACAGAACAGGGCAGGAAGATCTGGTCAGGATGCTAGTCCACTGCATAGAGTCATATACACTCACACACAAATTAGAATAGCTAATCCAGCTAGCAACATTACTTTAGGAAGCGGGGGGAACCCGAAGCACCCTGAGGAAACCCACATATTAGGAAATCAGGAAAACGTGACAGTTGTTGGAGCTCAGGATCAGACTGCGATCTGTTGCCACACCATATTCTCTTTACCCAAATTAAACATTTCCATTAGCTCGAGCATAATCCTAGAAGACGAGAAGATAAGGATGAGCTAGAAATCGGATAGCTTTGTGTCATCGTTACAGATTGATTGAAATGATTTCGACTGAGCTGTGGTCTCACCTCCTCGATGCGGTTGCTTTGTCTCTGATAGCTGAGTGAAGAAAGGCTGAGTAAATGGGTCTTCTTCACCTGAGCGTTGATCTGGTGGTCGGCTGTCTCGTCCGAGCTGGAGGACATCAGGTGCACGGTGACTGAGGACAGCTCGCTCACCATCTGAGTCACGTTCCACTCAGAGATCAGCCTCCTCATCACTGTGCCCGCTGCACGCACACAAACACACGTGTTTATTTACACGCCGCAGACACAGGGCGTCTGGACGTGTCGTGAGTTACTATTGTAACTCACTCCTGGCAGGTATTCCCCTGTATGCTCTGACCCTTACATACAGCTGCCAGACTCTCGCACATCACCCTGTTGCTGCATTCTTTCCATGGTTTCCTGTAGCTGCTCGCTTAAGATTTAAAAAAACACTCACGGTCGCCTACAAAGCTAAAACAGCTATAACTATCCTTCAAGGTACAAGGAAGACCCCTGGTAGTCCAAACAGTTTTCAAACCAAGACTGAAGACCTACCTCTTCACAAAGGACTTAAATGAGATCTCAATAAATAAAACTTGACGAGTGCGTTTTTCATGTTGGACTCACTCCACTCTAACAGGGTTTTAGCTTGATGGTATTCATACAGTGGTGTGAAAAAGTGTTTGCCCCCTTCCTCATTTCCTGTTCCTTTGCATGTTTGTCACACTTAAGTGTTTCGGAACATCAAACCAATTTAAACAATAGTCAAGGACAACACAAGTAAACACAAAATGCAATTTGTAAATGAAGGTGTTTATTATTAAAGGTGAAAAAAAATACA
>JAFFST010041255.1:4531-14729 GCA_022414735.1 Noturus placidus | reverse complement strand
ACAAATTGCATTTTGTGTTTACTTGTGTTGTCCTTGACTATTGTTTAAATTGGTTTGATGTTCCGAAACACTTAAGTGTGACAAACATGCAAAGGAACAGGAAATGAGGAAGGGGGCAATCACTTTTTCACACAGGGCCATGATGGTTTGGATTTTTTTTCACCTTTAATAATAAACACCTTCATTTACAAATTGCATTTTGTGTTTACTTGTGTTGTCCTTGACTATTGTTTAAATTGGTTTGATGTTCCGAAACACTTAAGTGTGACAAACATGCAAAGGAACAGGAAATGAGGAAGGGGGCAAACACTTTTTCACACCACTGTATTTACTGTCATATTTCGTTTTTATCTATGAATACCCGTATAGGCATTGTCTTAGGATAAGAAAAGTGATGATTCGAATCACTGTTAACTTAGACAAGATTCAGACAAGACAACATCTGCTGTATCCCACTTAATCCTACTTAATTAAAATCCAGATTATTTAGTCTACTTGTCTCCAGAGTTTTGTCATTCCATCTTCAGGAAATATTTTATTCCTGTTGCTGTGACCAGGGGGCTTAGTGGTTAGCATGTTTCCTCACACCTCCAGGGTTGAGGGTTCAATTCCAGCCATGGCTCTGTGAGTGCGGAGTTTGCATGTTCTCCCCATGCTTTGGGGGTTTCCTCCAGGTACCCCAGTTTCCTGCCCAGGTCCAAAGACATGCATTGTATGCTGACAGGCATGTCCAAAAAGTGTCTGTAGTGTGTGTGTGTGTGCGTGTGTGTGTGTCTGTGTGCTCTGCAATGGATTGGTACCACATCCAGAGTATCCAATGCCCCTGGGATAAGCCCCAGGTTCACTGCAACCCAGGAAGGATAAGCTGTACAGAAAATGGATGGATGGATAGATTCTGTGATCCAGACGGAACAGAGGGAGCAAACAAATTCCAGCCAATCAAACAGCACACCAGCTCTACCCATGGAGCAGCATGGCTTATGGCATCCTCTGGTGATAGCATAGCTCAGGCTCCAGCACTGTCATGTAAATGAAGGTTAGGACGGATGCAATTGCAGTTAAGAGCTTTATTGAAGATTATATCTAGAGGGCAATGCAAAAGACAAACAAAGACCGGCAGTGGTCAGGTGATCAGGCAAACAGGATAGAGGAGGTAAGGCAGAAATCAAGGACAAGGGAGTACACAAAGTCAAAAAAAACAGGTTAACAAACAGATTCAGGCTTGGTACATGACAGAGAAAAGATCAACTGAGCGTATTAGTGTGCAAAGCCATTGTGTAAGAGAGTCTCTTATATGTGTGTGATTGTGAGTGTAATTGGGAAAAGGTGTCTCTGATTAGTCCTCTGAAGCCAGTGATGTGTCTGTGTGTAGTTTTGGGAGTTATAGTCGTTGGCCATGTTTGTAGTTTGCGGTGCATTCTGGGAAATGGGGTCATGAGTTTGCCATGTCATGACAACCGCAAAGTTGCATTTAGACATTTGATTGTTTAGCATGCATGAATATGATTGATTATGGATATAGGTGTGTGATTAATTATTAGTAATGAGTTAACAATGGCCAACATATACCAAATAAGACATGTGTATGTTCCTTGAGTGATTTGCTGAAAGAGAGTAAGGAAAATCAAGTAGAACATTGTTGAGTATAGGTAACAACAGTTGGGACTAAAAGTCTGAAGAAAGAAGAAAAGAGGTATGAAATGATGTGACCACAAAAAAATGGACTGACGTTCTCATGGGCAGAGAACGTAGCTACACTCTGCCCCAACTTCATGCTGATTGGAGCAAAACCTTTTGGGTTCCACCCAGCTAGGAAGAGTTAAAGCCCTTGGACACCATGGAAACTGAGTCTTTCTTCTACAAACACTTTCAACAGGTAGTCCCTAATCAACATCTTCAGGTAGTCCTCATCAACTAACAACAGCTGCAAGAGTCCTCTTCACTCAACATCTGCAGAAGTTCTTCAATCAACATCTTTAGGAATTCCTTTTTCAACCAATGTCTGCAAGAATATTCTGCAATCAAAGTCTGCATGAGCCGGTTCCTGCAAAGCTTCCTAACTCTAGTCGGGAAAGAACCAGAAGAATTGCCGCCAAGCTCCTCAAGCAGACTGTCCACTCCATTCACCATTCCGATTGGTCTTCCTAGATGCAACCAGACTTCTGACGAATCCACACCAACCGGAACTGCAATAAGCACCCCCAGATCTCAGTCGAAGCTGGTGTATTTAATAGAGCCCTTCTAAAATGAATACAGTGCATATGGTGTTAAAACTAGGGAGCCATTCATTCTCCATCAAAGCTATTTTCAACCCATTTTGTTTTGTATTTGTGTGTGCACGCGCACACTTAAGTGTTAGTTTAGTTTCTGTGTATTAGAGTAGTTTAATAAAGTCTTGTCTGATTTTAATAGCACACCTGTCACCAATCTCACCAACACTCTCTTCACAGTATATAGAGACTTACTCAGCACTAGAACTTTGCAAAGTATATGCTCAGTTGACTTGTCTCTGTCGTTTCCAAGCCTTTGATTTATAGTTAGACACATTTAGTTTATCGACCTTGTTAACGTTCATGACCTCGACTTCTGCCTTGCCTTTGTTTGTTTTGTTTGCCCGATCGCCTGACCTCTACCTGCCTTACGACTACACTCTTGGAATACCCCTTGATATCCTGCTGCCCGCTTCTGCCTCCGTGCTTCCTATGGTATGTGACAGAATACTTTGCCTTCCTATGGAAGCAGCGGGTGATCCGCATTGGCAGCAAGCCACCACCGGCCACGGCCAACTGATCAACGACCATGACCAAAGGCTAGCCAACCTGACTGAGCCGGTAGCTAGGCTTAATCAAACCACGCCATTAGCCACGGCGGGAACTACGCGTTTACCTCCTACACCTGCTCCGCAGAAATACGATGGGGATCTGGAACGCTGTCGGGGTTTTCTCCTAGAATGCCCCCTGTTCTTCTCCACATACCCAGAGTCAGAAAACTATCCATTTTATGGTACTTTTGACCTGGAAAGCCCTACTCTGGGCTTGGAGAGGAACAGGAGAGCAACTTTTAAACCTGAAACAAGGCCCACGCTGTGTGAGAGATTATGCTCTCGAGTTTCGTACTGTTGCAGCGAGGAGCGGATGGAACCAACCCGCCCTCAAGATAATGTTTCGCCAGGGATTAAATCCGGACATCGTCACTGAACTGGCCTGTCGAGATGACCAACTAACACTTGACTCGATCATTAGCTTAGCGATTCGCATTGACCTTCTGCTAAAGAGCCCCGTACACAGCAAGATGGAACGTGTCGCTCAAGAGCCGTCCACGGAACCTATGCAGCTGGGTCAGACACGGATTAGTACGATGGAGAGAGAACGAAGACGTCGCGAGCAACGCTGTTTCTACTGCGGCAAAGAAGGACAATTCGTCCCCCAATGCCCTCTCAAACAACGCCCTATCCCTAGAGAGAGAGCAGTCGTTAAACCGCCCAAACCAGCCGTGAGTAGGGGTTCAGTGATCCCCAACTCTTTTCAATCATGAAAGTCATATTAGAATACTCGCAGTCATCTTGCATTCTAGAGGTGCTGATTGACTCAGGAGAGGCGGGGAATTTCATAGATCAAACTACCGTCCAGCAGCACAACATCGCCATTCGTCCTCTACTCAAACCATGTCGAATTCAAGCAATCGATGGAGCCCCCATTGGGATTGGGATCATTACACACTGCACAGAACCAGTCAACCTCCAAACCAGCGCTCTCCATCAGGAGAGTATGATTGTTCATCATAACCCAAGCATTTCATGGACTCAAAGAGAGGATAATACACTGGTCACCGCATTGCGTTTGCCCGATCGCCTGACCTCTGCCTGCCTTACGACTACGATCTTGGAATACCCCTTGATATCCTGCCGCCCGCTTCTGCCTCTGTGCACCCTACAAAACGTGACAAACAAGGACTAGTGGCAGCATTTGATACCAAACAGGGCCGACAGTATACCAAACAGAGCTGACAGGAGGCTCCACAAGCCTATTATAACTGACTCAGATGAGTGACTCAGGACTCCTATTAAGGAGTCCTGAATAAACCAGAGATGGAAGAAGATGCCAACTTCAAGACTCTCTTCCTAAGAAACCCTCAGGTTTCTAAACCCTGGAATAAGCCATTACATGGGAGTCTTGGCCTGCCCTCGCACCATGATGGCCCGACAACTGCGTGACACACAAAGCTTCTGGCAAACAGGGGATGGCCTCAGAGAAAGTGTTCAAATCCTCAATAGTCCTCAGCCTTGAAATCCAAGACCAAGGATTGGCACTACAAGACACTCAGCACAATGACGTGCTCTGTTTCATTATAATGAATGGAGAGAAGCCATGGCCAACAAAGCCCAAGGACCCAGCAAACCACTGGAGAAACTCGCAGGACTGGCCACGACCCTCTGGAAACCCTCTGGAAAAACTCCTGGGAGTCCAGCGGGATGTTTAAAGACAATTGACAAATGCAATTTGCCCAGAGAGTCGACAATAAAACCCTCCCTGCCACAACACAGAACACCTCATCAGGTGAGCAAGCAATCTGACCAGAACTTCAATTACAAGAACCAGAATCAGAACCAGTAATGGACAACTGGGATCAGAAGGATCTCCAGCTACTAGCTACCACTGCAACCATACAAACACCTACAAGCGTGCAGTCTTGATCATTTGCCAAACTCCTAGGTGACCTGATTGAAAAGGGGATAGCCATGAAATTTTACTATCTATCATGAGAGTTTCAAGTAAGACTAGAGGCCCTAGTAGACACTGGAGCTGACATCACCCTGATGTTAAACCAGCTCTTCAAGGAAGTTCAAGAACACATTAAAAGAACCAGCAGGAACCTGCACCTCCAGAAATGCACAATGAACATTCAGGCATTTTCTCAAACTTGGCTGTGATTGGAACGAGTATCTCCATTGGGACTGTCGGCCATATGAATCTGGTGTACCCAGTGCATTGATGTGAATACAATGGAATAGAATAGATTATGTTGAAAGCAGCTATACAGAGTTGTAAAGTGTATATAGAGACTGTACAATCTGCAATCATTCTTTCCTTCCTTTCTGCAGACTCTCTCAAGTGTCCTTGTTCAGTAGCCGGATTACCTGAGGGTAGAAACTTCTCTAGTGTCCCTCTGTGTTGAACCTCAGGATCCGGTAGTGCTTCAGTCCAGGGTGGTGAAAGATTGGAATATTCTTCCCGCCCCGGTCCTGCATTGCTGGATGTCTGTGAATGAGGGGAGAGATGGCCTGCTCTCTTCACCACTCTTGACAGCGCCTTTCAGGCTTAGGCTGTGGTGCTGCCAAACCAGGTGCTCATGCTGCCTGTGAGAAGATTCTCCACAGCCCCCGGGTAGAAAGCCCTCCGCAACCTGTTGGAGACCTGGAAACCCAGCCAGGTGTCGTAGCTGATAGAAGCAATGCTGCACCCTTGTCACCAAGCTGTTTGTTTGTCTTGTCCAGTAGATTTCTTCTGTGAGGTGGACCCCACATGTATTTGAAGTTGCTCATGCTCTCGACTGTGGCCCCTTTGATAATCAAGGAGCTGTAATTCCTTACACGTTTCCTCCCATAGTCATTATTTATTTCCTTAGTTTGCTGGCTCTCAGACAATACCATTGTTATTGCAAGACCATGTATAGAGGAGTTCTACTTTCTCCAGATAGGCCTTCTTGTGGTCGTTATTAGTTATGAGGCCTACCATCACTGTGTCATTGGCAAACTTCACCAACTTGTAGGAGCTGTATTTATCCATGCATAATACAGTGTGTGGGAGTAGAGTGGGAGTAGAGCAGGGGGCTGAGGATGCAGCCGTGAGAGGTCCCAGTGCTACAGTAACTACGGGGGCAAATACATTTTCACACAGGCTCAGGTGGGTTTGCTTCAATAAATAAATATCATTATCATTTAAAAACAGTTTTGTGTTTCCTCGGGTTGCCTTTTTGTTATCTTAATTTCTGTTTTAATTTCTAAAGGAATTAAGTATGAAATAAACACAAAAAACACAAGAAATCAGAATGGGGCAAACTGTTGTGTGCACAGGGGCACTGTCATGCTGGAACATGTTTGGGCTCATCAAACATCTACAGCATACAAAGACATTCTAAACAATTATGTGCTTCCAACTTTATGGCAACAGTTTGAGGAAGACTGACATGAGTGGGATGGTCAGGGATCCACATACTTTTGACCACACAGTGTCTATCAAAGCACTATACAATCTTCAGGAAAGTTGCTTAATGCATGCAGAAACCCGGTAAATCAGATAAGGAATATGTCTCAAGCAGGTTTAAGTCTACCACTCAGGCCTGGAAGGAAATGACAGATTTTAACACCAGCAGTTCCTATCCACTCAAGAACTCATTCTTGGAGGAATTGTGACCAGAAGTAAGCAAGTTGGTCCTGACCTTGAAGCCTGAACACAAAAAAAATTGTGCACAAACACAGAAAACGTATTAGATAACATGTTCAAAATATGTGGGAGGGTGCCCACTGGTGGTGAATAGTCTGTGGTAGACATTACAAAGTGTGGCTCTTAATGAGGTCTATGGAGCCAGAGGGGAGAGTGACAAGAAGGGGCAACAACTATGCTTGAGCCAGAATGGGGAGCAATCTCTGCTGTGGAGCTAGAGAGGGGAGCAATGTACCCAGGAATGCTACGGAGAGGACTGATGTTCTAAGTAGAGAAGGGAGGCAGAGCAGCATTCTAAGCAAAGCAGGGAAACAATGACATCCACAGGACTGCAGAGAGGAGAGGTGACATCCTCAGTGGAGCAGCAGAGCATAAAAGTTGATGATCGACTGACATTCTCAACCCAGTCTCAAGTTCTCTCGACACAACAACAGAGGCTGTATTGAAGACATGAGCCCAAGGCCTATACTGTTATCAACATTTATACTGGGAAATGGTTTCTCTAATGACTGATTCAGGATTCTGTCATTACTGCTTTATCCACACTTTATATAGTATGCATCATTAACAACACTACAGGGTGTTTGACTTTACAATTCTACTTCCTTGTATTGTTACTGTTTGGCACCATATAACCTTATAGAGTCTTAATTTAAACAAAAGCAGAAATTACCTATCTTTATTATGTTTACCCAAACTCTTTTTCTTAATCTTTATGAATTATTATTTTTTTTATTTACCTCACAGGAATGAATAGGCTAGCTTTACAGCTTAAATCTAGCCCATTAAACTGCCACAATTGTTGTACAACCAGATTGTTTAGTCTGTTGAGGTCAGTTTTTCTCTGAGTCATAGAGGTGGAGTTATAGCAGAAGTCCATTCACTGACCGGACAGTACTTGGTGTCATGGTTTTTATTCACTAAATGCATCTTCCGCTTATGCAATAAATCCACCTAGACATTCTGATCATCCATACATTTTCTTTAACAATCAAGTTACATCCTTTTTAGACATGACAACTAAAGTCTTTCTGGATAGGTCCAAATGTTACAGGGTTCTCCATGTATTACAGTTTACTAGAACTCCACTAAATATAAACCAGACTCTTTATACAGAAGGAACTGGAACCTGACAGTGATTGCATAGACTGGGTGTAGTAGTCCAGGGGGTGGCCATGTTTGTAGGCCAGTTGGTGCTTCTCATCACGGTCCAGTCTCACTGAATCTTGTCATTTCCCTGCATCCTGATTCTTTGATCCATGGTGTATTTAAACTCTCACTCTCTTCTGGGACACTAGTATGAGCTCCATTTAAAATGTAGAATACATATTGTACCTGCTCTGTCAGATCTCAGTCACTGTATACAAATTTTCCTGGAAGTCACTGCATATCTTTATATATGCAGTACACCACAAAACAACATGCTTGGTCTTATTGCACTCACCTGTAAAAGGTCAATAGTCTGTTTGATGTACATGCACTCCAGGATCTGCATCTTGGGGTAAACTGCAGTAAAAACAAAGTTCATCAAGTCCTGTGGACACATACAAATATCCAGTTAAAAACTGCAAGACATATTAAACATACTTTGGTCACTTTGGTCTGTATTCTGAGTTGAGTTGCACATGTTACAAATGAGGAGTTAATTGTACACATTGGTATTCAGACCTTAGAGGTAACTAAATAATGTAAACCTTGACTGATCGACTTCAAATCATATAACTTGTATATAAAAGTGCAATAATCTGTGCAAGTATGGATTATTGTAACATGCAGCCTGGATATTTTCCCTCCAGACTGCCAGTGGATGCCCTACCACACATTTTGAATCATTTCTTCACTTACGCACTGATTTCCTGTTTGTTCTCCATAAAAGGAAAATGGACATTCCAGTGATTGCAAAGCTGTATAGTTTGCCCGTCAACCTCCTGTGTTCTGAGCTGTGTTGAATTTGGATAGATATTCTGTGTATGACCTTGCCTTGACTTTGTACCCCTTGGTTTTGATATGTGATTGCTGGTATTTTGACCTGCCCTGTATTCTGGCCATGTTTTTGATTACGATTTGGAGCTTATCCAGAGTGACTTACAGAAGTGGTTTGTAGTCTCTATCAGAAAACATCCTCATGCTAGTTCACTTAGTCACAAAATTTTGTGAAACCAGTCATTTTATATTATTGGCATTAATTAAAGGTCTATTTTTAAACAGAGAAAATGGTTTTATGATTGTTAAATGTGCTATAGTCAACATGTTAATTGTTTGTTTTCAAAATATTTGGAAATGTAAATTCAATAGTAGTGCTTTTCTCATATTTCCAGATATAATTTCTTGAGATCACAAATTATTTTCTCATGATGTTGAGATGCATGATTAGGTATACACGATGTACATGTTTTACTTTATATCCATTGTACTTAAATCAGGGGCAGGCTTAAGAGAAAATAGCTGGTGCATAGGTAGCTTTACTATCATATAGCTCTGAGCTCCTGGATTCGATCCTGAACTTGAGTGACTATGTTTGATTATGTTTTGTTCTATCTATTGACAAAGTATATCTTCGTATCTAGCCTTATGTTTCTCAGTGCTAATTCTCAAATTAGTGACAGTCACTTCACAAAGCAAGACAGAACTCTGCAAATATACTGCTATGGACACTATAGTGCAGGGGTGCACAATAGGTCGATCGCGAAGGAAGAGCGGGTAGATCGCAATTCAAAAAAAAAAAAAAAAAGTTCGCCTTGATGTACAGGACAGCCAGTCTGAGATCTCATCTTTTCTCTCACCACGCGTGTGATCAAATGTGATCTAAAGAGTAGCGAGCAAAATCACGAAGTTAACTTTTTAAGTCTTTTAAAGACCACACTGAGCTCCTACACACTGACGTGAGATGGCTTAGTAGGGGTAAATTCCTGCAGAGATTTCAGAGCTCTGTCCGAAGATAAGGGAGTTTCTTTTTGCTGTTAACCATGCAGAATACTCCTAACTCAATGATGCTCAGTGGCATTCAACCGATCTGACCAACACGTTAAATGAGATTAATTTGGAGCTGCAAGGAAAAGACACACCGTGTCAATATGATCAGCTCAGTTAATGCCTTTAAACAGAAAATGCACCTTCTGTCCTCAAAGCTGCAGCACCATGAACTTCCAAAACCTCGCTTCAGAGCTGAAGATGCAGTGGAAGGCTTGTGCACAGTTTAACATTGCACACTACACGGAGCAGATTGACAGCTGTCAGTCAGAGTTTGACAGACTCTTTCAAGACATTGCTTTACTGGAGCCACTCGCTACTATTATTTCTGTGAGTCAGTCTTTTCCCACATGAAGATTATTAAGTCCAAATACCGTTCCACAATAACTGATCATCATATGGAGGCCTGCTGGAGGCTGGTTACCAGCAGCTACTGTCCGGACTATGCAACCCTGGCTGATTCAATTCAGTGCACGTCATCAGAGTAAGGTACTGACCAAAAATGTACTGAATTGTAGTGTGCCAGAAGGTCTCATGCAGTTATGCAAGGTACATGAACATATATTGTGTGTATATATATATTTGAAGTATGCTCAGTATACTTCAAATATATATACAGCGATGGACTGGCACCCTGTCCAGTTGTAGATCTCTGCAGGTCATCCAGAGTGATCATGGGCCTCTTGGCTGCATCTCTGATCAGTCTTCTCCTTGTATGAGCTGAAAGTTTAGAGGGACGGCCGGGTCTTGGTAGATTTGCAGTGGACTGATACTCCTTCCATTTC
>JAFFST010041251.1:6430-19235 GCA_022414735.1 Noturus placidus | reverse complement strand
CTTGTGTTGTCCTTGACTATTGTTTAAATTGGTTTGATGTTCCGAAACACTTAAGTGTGACAAACATGCAAAGGAACAGGAAATGAGGAAGGGGGCAAACACTTTTTCACACCACTGTATATACATCCTACATACATATATACATCCTCTTTACATTCACTTAACTGGGAACGATTTCTATTATTCACACACACACACACACACTCACACACACACTCTCACTCACACACTCACACACACACACACACACTCACTCTCTCTCACACACACACACTCACTCACACACACTAACACACACACACTCACTCACACACACTAACACACACACACACACACACACACACACACACACACACACAGCACTGAGCAGTGAAAAGGACTCAAAGAGGAAAATAATAAGAAGGAAGTTGTGTTTTGGGAACTAGTTTATTTATTTCTTCTTTTTTTGTTGAACTGCAGTCACATGTTCTTCTCTGTAATATTATCAGTAGTACCGATCACGTTAAAGCAGGATTTTATATCAGATTACATCACGTGTGTTGCTTCTGTTCACATCAAACCCATTGTTATGATTATTTGTGTTTTTGTGTGCTTCAGTGTGTGTAATAGTCTATATATATATATATATATATATATATATATATATAAATAATATCTCTATCTCGTGTGTTTAATCGGGTTCTTCCTCTACTTTTAGGACTCGTGTGAAAATCTCACGATGTTTTAGATCTGATTTATACAGAAATGTAGAAAGAGTTCACAAACTTTCAAGCACCAGTGTATTAACACACGTAATTAGTTCTAGTAAAAATATTGCATTTTAAAAAATGAATAACTATCATTATATTATCTTTAGATCAGTCACATTATTATGAATGATATTAATAGCTGATCCTTAATTACGCTCATGTTTACATTAATCATTTATAACTGTATTATTATTATTATTATTATTATTATAAGTACTGAATATTGGATTTTAACTGCCCCACGTTTCCTTCTGTAGTCATGAACTGGTCTTTCCTGGAGAGCATCCTGAGCGGCGTGAATAAATACTCTACTGTGATTGGTCGGCTTTGGCTCTCCGTGCTCTTCATCTTCCGCATCCTGGTGTTCGTGGCCGCTGCAGAAAACGTCTGGAAAGACGAGTCGAAGGATTTCGTGTGTAACACTCAGCAGCCCGGCTGCGAGAACGTCTGCTTCGACCGGTTCTTCCCCGTGTCTCAGGCGCGTCTGTGGGCTCTGCAGCTCATCATGGTGTCCACGCCGTCCCTGCTGGTGGCCCTGCACGTGGCGTATCGCGAGCACCGCGAGAAAAGACACGGCCGCAAACTTTACGAGGATAAAGGCAGTATCGACGGTGGCCTGCTGTGCACGTACCTTCTCAGCCTGGTCCTGAAGACGACCTTCGAGGTGGGCACGCTGCTCATCTTCTACTTCATGTATAATGGATTTGATGTTCCTCGGATGTACCAGTGTGAGGAGAGCCCCTGTCCCAACACGGTGGACTGCTACATCTCCAAAGCCACAGAGAAGAAGGTCTTCCTCTACATCATGGGCTGCACATCTGCCCTGTGCGTGGTCCTGAACATGGCCGAGATGCTCTACATCCTGTCCAAGCAGTGCTGGAAGAGTTTCAGCAAGAGATACGTCCCAGTACGACAGAAGAGAACATGTGGATGCCACGCCCACTCCTTGTCTGCACTCACCCTCGGTTCGGCCAGACACGTTCCGTCCGTGAGCAAAGAGGAGGGGGTTCGGGTCCAGCCACCGCAGGCTGTGAAGGAACTTCCCACCTGATTCACACAGCACGTGGACTTCCTGTTCGCTTTTCTTCTTCTGAGAAACAGTGCTGATTTCCAAATCTACAACTAAACAGACATTTTAAACACCACAGACTGTAAAGACACCAAACCTGATTCGTGTGGACACATGACCTTCCTACACGGCCTCCATCTATCCTTCAGAACTTTGGTGATCTTCTGGATTTGATTCAATTTATTTTAAGAGCTCAAAACATTGGTTTCAGTTTAAAAATCTTACGGTCCTTTATTGAATTGAGAATGCAGAGTTCACTTTAAAAGCTGTTCTACATGCGTCTCGACGGTTTAATAAAAAAAAAAAAAAACCTTCAAAAAATAAAGAATTAAGAAAGAGAACTTGATTTGATTTTAAAAGCAGTTAAACACAGGATGAAACTATTAGATCATGAAAAGATCTGCACAATCCACTAGATTAAAGTGAATCTTTTTAGTGAGTCGACTCATTTGAGTTTAGTTAAATGATTCATTTCAACTCCTTCACTGATTCTCACAGACGTGCTGAACAGTCAAACAGAATAATCTGTGATATTGTGTTGTGTGATCATAATATGCATGTATATCTGACCTACAGATCACTCAGTGGCCTAAATGACTCACTGGTACCGACTCAGGGGGCGGGACTTGCATTAGTGACATCACTACTACAGTTCTAGTTGGTGGAAAAGGATTAGACTGCCAGGATGAGTCTGTTTTTTATATTCTGCTATTAGAATAAGTGAATCGTTTTATTTACATTGAAGGAGTTATTTATGAATATTTTATGCACATGTAAGTGTATATATATATATATATATATATATATGTGTATATGTGTGTGTGTGTGTACACACAGTAACAGTAGTGCAATGTCCTTTTTTTTATTTATTCTTGCAGTCCACTGATTTATTATAAAAACAGAGCTTAAAAAATTGGCGAGTATTGTATTTTTATATAATAAGAAGTGCTAAACAACCTGTGTATGAAATGTACCTGTAATACGGCAATAAACCACACCCCTGAATAATCATCGTGCAGGAAGTACTCTTATTCTACAAAACTAAATGTTTGGTTAATTCATTAGTGTTCAGTCCAGGAGACACCACGAGGAAAAAAACCCACACACAAGCACACAGAGGTAGAAAATGCAAGCTGTAATAAATTGGTCTCTGCTGTTGAAGGTACAGACTGCTGGTGGCAGTAAATTATCCGGAGAGTCAGTATGTTCACACACAGACACCACGCTATAGACGTTCAAAATTTACAATGCAAGATGAACAAGACTAAAATGGTTACCACCTACAGCTCACCACCGCATTACAGGGTCACCGGTCCGACTCCAACAGAAGCTAGCTCCTACGGGGATCCGCAACGGGTTCAAATCGTCCTCTAAAAGGTTCATTTCCAACATCAACAACATGTGCCGGATAACTGTTTAAGGGCATGCGTAAGAGGTATATCATTAACTGCTTTCATTAACAACTTTAAACAAAAGTTTAATACACAGTCTCTGTCGAGGGATTAGCAGACGTTAGCAGGAGCATTCAGCGTCACGGGCGTGGATAACTTCAACAGTTAAAACCCAGTGAACTCTTTAAACATCGCATGAACACTGGAGCTATATGGAGAACTACCCCTTAATGTCAGACACGCCCTCTTTCTGAATGACCACAGCGGGTCGCATGTCATGCAGCTGCTTGAGCAAGAGTTCGAAAACGTTCGAGAAGCCTCTGTGCACCTCGAACGTCACCTTGCTGAGAGACGTGAGTTTCTGTGGGTTCTTAAATTCCACGAGTTTCAGTACATCTCGGCAGTGATGGTCAGGATTGATCCGGCTGCACACCACCGAGGCCGTTTTCAGGTGCACGGTCGGGAACTTCCTGTGTGCGTGCAGGTCCGATAAAGTCGCAGTCTTCCTCTTTCCGGTGGACTGACTCGACTCCTCTAGGAACTTGAGGAAGGACACTTCGAAGCCCATGGGCTTGAAGGAGCTCAGTGTGGCGTTGTGCTTTTTCGGCGGTGCGGCGCCAGATGAAGCGGAGTCAGAATTGATGTCTGCATAGTTGACGGAGTGATTCTGTGCCGCTCTTAACCTCGTCACTCTCTTGCGTGCAATCTGCAAGTGTTTGACGCGTTCCCCCTTGCGTGGACGCCCTCTCTTTCGCTTCACCACCACGGAGATATCCGAGCTCAGGTCGCTGGACAGTTTAGCGTCCGAAACTTCAGTGTCCTCAGTGCTCTCCTTCTCGGAGGTCGGCTTGGAGAACTCTGATTCGCTGGGTCCGGCGTCCTCGTTCTCGGACACCTCGATAGAGCTCTCGTCAGATTTGTCCGTATCGTCGCTTCTCGACGCGATGCGTTTGTACTTGGAGCGAGCCATTTTCTTGCAGAAGATGTAGTCGCTCCTCTGATCCTCCGGGTACTTTTTCGGCAGGCCGTGCTGGACGTAATGCTTCTTGAGCCTCCGCTCGGACTCGGCGACCGTTTCGCAGCCCTTAAGCATGCAGGGGTACTGTAACTGGATCCTCTTGGTGCACATGGCGGAGGCCTCCTCTTTCGTTTTCAAAATGGGGTTTCCGTATTTCGTCCAGAGGTTCTTTTGTTTCCGTCTCTTTTTCTCACCACCTTTCTGAATAGGTTTTTTATGAATTTCCCGATTTTCCTTCTCAAGTGAGACTAAACTGTTCTTCGGAGGACGGCCAAGTCGGACACCCCTCGAGTTCAGCAGGCGAAGTTTGTAAAGGTCTTGGTGTTTTTTCATGATGTGCCGCAGTAGGTTGGACCGTGTGGTATAAACGCAGCTACACCCCTCCATCTCGCATTGGAACATCCCATCAACAGGCTCAGATCTGGAGAGCTTGACCTTCTTGTGTTCGCTTTCAACGTGGTTAACGTACTTCCAGAACCCAGTGAAGGTTGCCTCACAGTCCGGCTGGTCGCACTGAAACCTGCCCAGGTTCATACCAGACATCATGACGCCTGCTTTGTCCAGGCTAAGCTTGTGGAGCTGAAGGTAATGCTGCAGCAGGTCTGTCACGGCCTGGAATATTCGAGAGCAGTCTCTGACCTGACATCGAAACTCCGTCACCTCACAGACTTCACCGTCAGGCGTGTCGTTCTCCTCCTCGTTCTCCTCCTCCATCTGTTCGTCCTCTTCATTTACTTCGAATTTGGGAAGAGCAGACTGGTGCACTGCTTTGTAGTGAAGAATCAGATTGTGCTGAATGGTAAAGGCAGCCACGCAGCCCTGATGGACACAGCGGTAAGGCCGATACGGGCTAAAAAGATCGTCCAGGTCCATCTTTTTCTCCTTCGCCTTCTTGGTCACTTCCTTCGGTTTTGGCATTTTAGATCTTCCCAATTTGGACTTCTTATCCGGGGACAGGTTACATATCTGTGCTGAGAATGAAGGGACCTGGGCAACAGGTGGTGCACCTGAAGGCAACAGACCCCCAGGGAGCATTCCATGGGTGCGTTGAGAAGGTGCAAGAGATCCTTGAACAAATCCGTTCGGTCGATTTAACTGCTGCTCAATACTCGAGGACGTCAGTGAGGCAGGAACAGCCTTAATCACTGACGCATGTGCCGTAGTCTGACTCTGGAGATTCGTGTGTGCTCTCCGTATCGTCCCGGGGACAGCAGCGTTCACGGAAGTGACAGGAAGCGGTTGTTTAAAAGGCTGAAAGTTGAATTCTGTTTTAATGCTACCGACACAAGGTATCAAACCCGGGACAGAACCAGTCTCAAGGTGCTGGTGCTGTCCAGAAAAGGGTGCCTTCGGAACCGTCAGACCGAGCAAATCAGAAACTTTCGAAGTGGTACACTGACTCTGATCAGCCTCCGAGGACTTCCGACTGTAATGGCGTGTAATCCCCATCTTCACCACCTGCTCGTGAGAATAATTGTGAACGGACTGATAATGGGTTCTGAGGTTGGAATTCCGTGTGAAAGTCTTGGGACAGAGTTGACAATTAAAAGGCGCAAAGTTGGACTGTTCCTTCCGACACTGATTAAGCATGTCCTCTGTGTAGTTATGCTGCTTCATGAGATGTTTGAAGAGCGCATCTTTAGTCATGGCTCTGTAACCGCAGCCGTCATTGTCGCAGGAATAGCCTCGTACCATAAGTGCGTATGTAGCTTCTGAGGGCTTAGTGACTCCTTCTGTCTCTACAGGTATAACAGGGGTCTGGTCACGGTTTCGGATTTCTCCATCAAGATCCAGTCTTTCAAGAGCTTTTTGAATTTCTGTGATTTCATCATCATTGTTGTCGTGTTGTTGTATTGGTGGATTATTAAACGCATCGTTTGTTAGACTAGCGTCAGACACACAAGGCGGGGGAATCTGACTGGAGGTCTCGTCAGGTGCGACACCATCAGCCGAGGTGTAATGCTCACCGAGTTCAGCACCGCCTCCACCTCGTACAGGCTCGTTACTGTGATGAGCTTTTTGAATGACATGCGTGGAGTGGTGAGGAACGTCCATCACTGGACTCTGTAAAGCAGAGTTCTCGACACCATGACACGAACCGGTTCTTTTCTGGAATTCTCCGGCTAATATCTGTTCACGAAGCCTTTCCTTGACACTCTTTTCCGACACCAGGTTCTGAGCAAGACTAGCCATGGCAGCGAGAAGCCCGTCGTTGGATAATCCACTAGTGTTCATAATGGCAGATTTGTCCTTAATCTCCTTAATCTTGTGTAGTGTTTCAGCCTGAAGGATCCTGTCGATGGGATTAGTGGGACACCTGCTGAAGTCCGAGTCAGAGGTTTGGTTTTCACTAAGCAAGCGAGACAGAAGTTGATCTGAGGCAGCAGTGTCACTTGGTAAGGGGGTGCGAGACTGGCTGTAATTCATTTGATGCAAACCGTGCTTGTCTTTGATGTTTCCAGTGTGTTGGATCACACTGCTTTGGCTGTCTTGAAGGTAAGAGAGAGATGATTCTGCGAGACTCTGCTGCCGTGCACCAACAGACTCGGCCAGACTTGGTGAACTCTGCTGGTCACTTTCGGTGCTCCGTTTACCGTCAGTGTTGAACGTGGAATCTTTAGTGTTCAGAAAAGTGACATTGGGAAACAATTTTGGGTCAAGGGGGCCTTTACTCAGCGAAGGCCAAGTCTGAGCGGAACCGACCTGTGCAGGAGGCGAGGACTGGGGCGTGTCCGACGGATGAGGGGAGTTCAGAAGCTCAAGAAACGAGCTAGGAAGATCTGCAGACAGAACCGCTTCATCATAGGGTTTGCAGACCGCACGTTTAGACAGATGTCCTCCAAGAGATTTAGGACTCTGGAACTCTCTAAAGCACCTACAGCAAATGAACTTTCCGTCTTTGATGATGGCAGGCCACTTCGTTCTACTGCTCCGTTTCCTTTTTTTGACGTCGACATCGTGTGAGGAACCGCCGCCAGTGTCGTCTTGAGAAGTTTGAGAGTTCATGGCTGCAGGAGGGTTGCTTTGTTGTGACGTGTTTGGAGGAGATGGAGCCAAATCTGGGTTTCTCTCCAGTTTTACGACACACTCTGTATGCTTGACTACAGGTACCGAGTTGGGCTTCGGTTGCTGGACGTAGCAAGGTGGAGAAGAGCCGCTGGGATGACTGATTTTGGCCGGATTGTTCGTGGTTACGGTAACGTCTGGTCGGGTCTGGATGAAGCGGCAGGAGGGGTTGTTTTGGTGCTGGAAAGAGGGGTAGGCCATTTCCCCATTATAGGTATTTGGCACTTGGGATTGAGACGTAACGTCCATCTGTGAGGAGAAATGTCCACCAGAAGACGTCATCGCTTGCAGATGATAATTCTGCTGCTGGAGTGAACTGTTCATCGGGGCGGAATTCCATGAAGTGTGAGGAGCTATATGAGGCTGATTTGCGGTGTTTCCTAACTGCGAGAGCACAATGGGATCCAATATACTGTCCATCTGGTTTGGGAAAGTCTGGGCAGGAGGACCGGTTAAATGGGAAGACCCTGAGGGGTAATTGGAGTTTAGACAGCTTGCTGGGTAATGCGCTTGAGCGGGTGGTTTCTGAACCGGTGTCAGAAGAGCAGGAGTTCTCTGACCCAGCAGGCTCTGTAAGGGTTCTGGAGGAACACGTTTCCCGTTCATGGACGCAGGTCTCCTGGTGACCAGGGGTACTTTATTGTTCCTCCGTGCCAGTTTCCACTGTGTATAAAACTCACAGTGAGCAGCTTTCATGTGTTTGGTTAGACTTCTATAAGAGCTGTAGTCTCGAGAACATGTCTCGTATGCACATTTGTATCGGTCCTTGTCCTCGACAGCAGAACCGAGCGTGTTGGCCTGCAGGGGCTGTACCGGTCTGTTGATGGGGAAAGGGCTGACTTGTGCAGGAAGCCTCTGAGACACAGGCATCACCGGTGGAACATTATGAGCAGTCTGCATTAAGGGTACCATGCTGTTCCCATACGGGACTGGGTATGGTGTGTGAATGGGGGTTACAGGATTTGGATCGTATTGCCCGTATTCAGCGATTTCGTTACTGTACAAGGGCTGGATGTGACCCTGTGAAACCGCCGACTCCATCTGAGCTTGCAAAACATCTCCTGACGGAGCTTGCTGGAAGTCTTCTAGGAGGCTCTGATACGAAGGTGCTGGTGGAAGTGGGCACGACGGAGTGAGCATCGGATCGTTCATTAGCGCGTCTAACAGGGAATCTTCGGGTCTGGGTTCGTTCAAGTGAGGCATTGGAGGGTTTACTGGAGGTTGTGGGATCTGCTGGGTCTCCACGCATGGGATCTGCTGCTGCGGCGACGGCGGCAGCTGCTGCTGAACAAGGTTTGGGTCAGGTGACTCAGTTTTGCACGTTACAAAACCAAACGCTTGTGTGGGAGCGTGACCAGCAGGTCTGAGCATGTTTTCAACAGAGTGCTTCACCTTCACCAGACTCGTTGGGTGATCTGCAGGACTTATCATGCAGCTGGGGTTTACTGGAGATCCGAGATAGACATCTTGCTGAACTTCCTGCTTGCCTGGTTCACCGGAGATACGTGGCTGAGGCTCTACAGGACGAGCGTCGTCGCTGTCGGCGGTCTGCGTCTCCACTTTCTTAGCGTTATGGCTCTCCTCGTGCAGTTCTAACTGAGACTGAGTGTGGAACACTTTACCACAGCCAGGCACTTTACAAGTAAACGTTTTGTAATGCTGCGCCTCGTGATCATAGAGTTTGTACGCTTCGTTAAAAGTCTTTCCACAGCCAGGAAACATGCATTTAGCCTTAAAGACAGGATGTCCTTTGCTGTGCACGAGGAGCTCGGCGTTGGTGTCGAAGCTAGCTTTGCAGTTCACTTGAATGCAGGTGTAAGGTTTAGCACCACAATGGACCTGAAGATGGTCGTTGAGGTGACTGACGCTGACAAAGTGACGCCGACAATACTGACAAACTATCTTCGTGGTCTGCAATTCCAGGAAGCGCTTGGCCTCCTCAACCTCACCGTGATCCTTCACATGTGTGAGAAGATTGCGAAAGAACTTGAACACTTTTCTGCAGTTTGGAACAGGACAGACGTTTCGCTCTCTCCCATTGACCCTGACCCCGGTGACCTCAGACTGAGAGCACACAGCGTCTCCATTGTACAGCTGGGCCAATTCTCCGTTGCAGGTTTTTGCTTTGGCTTTCCGTGCCTGGTTTTCTCCGCTTTTGTTTCTCAGAGCTGTAATATCAGGCATTTTAGGATCAGCCAGTTTCTTAGTGGTTTTCATCGAAGCTAAGCGCTCTTTGCAAGACAGCTTCACGTGCGACGCGACATGCGGCTCTAGAGTTTCTCTCGTTTCAAATGTCTCTGTGCAGATCGGACAGCTGAAATATCCGTCTCTGAAGTGAGTCTGTGCGTGTCGCACTATTCTGTGGCCGAGGAATTCTTTATCGCACAACACGCAGTACTGCATGTACGCCTGCCAGTTCCTAAACCTGGCCGACACGAAGCCTTTCTCCCTCAACTTTTTCACTTCTCTGTTTTTTTGCCGTTGGTCTGCGATCTCCTTGAGTTCGTTTGTCGTGTCCAAAAAGCACTCAAAAACGTCCTTGAACTCCTCCGCCGCAAAGTCCAAGTCCTCTCGCTCCGCTTCTACGAACCGATCGTCGTTCAGCTCGTCGATGGAGGACACGATCGACGCCTCCTTGCCCATAAGACCCAAGCAATGGCGCTTTAATGTCTTCCAGTCCCAGAACTCTGGATCAAAAGGCCACTGAGTTTTGAAAACTAGGAAAAGATCGCAGCGTAGAGAGTTTGGTATGGGGAGGTTCTCCTCCTCGAGCTTCTGGTCCGGCTCGTTGTAGAGAGTCTCTACAGCGTAGTACGAGTCGACCGTCGGCTCCAGGAGGAACTCCGTTAGCTGGCAGGCCCGCTTCACTTCCAAGTCAGAGGGCAGGAGACAGGAAATGGTTTTGCAGATGGTGGCCTTGTTGGCTCCCTCGCAGGACTCCATTCGCAGGGCGCGTATACACATCTCGATGCAGGCTGGCAGTCCGATCTTGTCCAACTGCAGATTAGAAAACAAGAATAGCTGTAAGTTTCGATCCCATTTCGCACCATCATGAGCGTTAGCCTACAGCGAGGGAAGACCAGGCTGACTGGATGAAGAACTCACTCACCTCAGACTGGATCACTTTAATAAAGAACAGCAGGTGGAACACCGTTTTGGCGAGTAGAGACATCTTCTGGCATTTTTCCAGAAAGCTATGCTCTGAAGGCTCCAATCGCTTCAGGAGTTTACTCCAGAAAAGTGTCAGTTCCCTGGGGGAGGGAGAGAGCGAGAGAGAGCGAGAGAGATATGAATAACTTAACATTAATTACCACCTCACGCTGCTTCAACTGGTATAAACAATAAAACGGACTGAACTTTATGTTTATATTTGGAGACTGTAATCAGTGGAGCTCGTATTGAACTTGCTCATAGAGCTGAAGATTTCAGATCTTTTATAATAATAATAATAATAATAATAATAATAATAATAAAAGACACGGTGCGGTATTTGTTCCACATCCAGGAACGTATTTAGAAACGGACCAGGCGCAGTAGGAGTCCTCCTGCAGGAGCTGTCGGGTCAGGAAACCCGAGCACAGCGTAAATGCTCCTCTCTCATCTCCTTCTGCTTCCAGGTTACAGATCATCTCCAGAGCATCCCGACAGTCCACCTGGGAGAGCTGCAGGAGACAGGGGGTTAATCATTAATGGTGTGTGGACAATGAGGTTTTTATATAGACTGTAACAGCGTAGCAGTCAGTCCGTGCTGTCCTTACACTGGTTTACTCTGCAATTATGTGCGTGGTCGTGTAGGTGTCCTTGTGTCTCTAAAAACAATCATATTTTCCTCCCTCAGTACCCCAGGTACCCCAAACTGAGCTCCAGATCCCACTGTAACCAGACTGGAAATGTGTAGTAGTTCCCACATCCAGTGCCTCATTAAATCAATCAGATCATAGTTCCCGCCCCCAATGCCCCTTTAAGCCAATCAGATCAAAGTTCCCGCCCCAGTGCCCTGTACCTAATCAGACACCCATAACCCCATATATCATTCCCTGTATCTCTGTAACCAATCACATCATAGTTCCCACCCCCCATTCCATCTCCAGTTCCCCTGTAGCCAATCAGAGCAAGTTCCTGAAACCTGCACCTTCAGTTTCCTGAACAAAATCACAGCACAGTTCTGCACCTAATGCACCAAATCACAAAACGATAATAAAAAAGGAAAAAATAATTCATCAGAAACATCCCGTGTTGTGAAGGTTCTGCAGTTCCACCCACCTCCTCCATGAGCATCTCCTGTGGTGCAGAAGAGCACACACACACGAGGTAGCTCTGTTTAAAGTGTCCTCTATTTCCCCCGAACTCGTGGAAATCAGCACAGGCTTTAGCCAGCAGCGCTGCCATCTCCACGGAGTTCTCTTTAATCAGGTACTTCACCCTGAGCTGCAGCAGCTCCGGACCTTCACGAATCAGGAACTCACGCACTAAAGCATGGACATGAAGGACGTGTGGAGAGTTAGTAGGGTGTTGAGGAATGTTAAAAGAACACATGGCTTGGGGACGTGGACAGAGAGACCGTGATTAGGGTTAAGTCCTAACACACAGAAGAGAGGATGATCTCAGTGAGAGCTCAGGTGTGTACAGGAACACTGAGGACACGTCACCTTTTGCTGCAGGAGGTGTCTCATTTCGGAGAAGGCTCTGTAGTGTGCTGTTGCTCCACATCCCTCGCTCCTGAGTGGCTGCGGAGAGCAGACGCAGCCGAGTGATGCCGTGGTCCTGCAGCAGCGCGTGAGCCATCTGCGCAGACAGCAACAAACATCAGTGAGGTTTATTTACAGCACAGAGAAACAGCTGGTTAGAACCCAAAGACAGGAAGTGCCTAATGTGTTCATCACACAGGTGTACCATACCTGTATGGAGGACTGAAACTGTTCCCACAATGCATCTGGAAAAGCCTCAGGTATGGAGAGTAGCAGCTCCACACAGCTCCTGCAGAACAACACAGGACATTAACCACCACACACACACGCACACACACACACTCACAGTGAGAGAGAGTGAGTAAAGAACTGAGGATGAGTGGATTAAGTGAATGAAAATAGGAGAGAGAGTGAAGAACTACACGAGTGAGAAGGAGTGAAATAAGGGATATGAGTGAATGAATGATGCAGAGGGAAGTACTTAAAGAGGAAGAGTGAGTGAATGAGTGAGTGAAGAAATAAGTGAATCAACAACTGTAAGAGAAAGAATGATTAAGTGTAGAACTGCATGACCAAATGAACGAGTGAGTGAATGTGTGAATGGGTCAGTGAATGTGTGAGAGTGAGTGAATGTACAGTGCCTTGCGAAAGTATTCGGCCCCCTTGAACTCTTCGACCTTTTGCCACGTTTCAGGCCTCAAACATAAAGATATAAAACTGTAATTTTTTGTGAAGAATTAACAACAGGTGGGACACAATCATGAAGTGGAACCAAATTTATTGGATATTTCAAACTTTTTCAACAAATAAAAAACTGAAAAATT
>JAFFST010041249.1:5135-26470 GCA_022414735.1 Noturus placidus | reverse complement strand
ATTGTTTAAATTGGTTTGATGTTCCGAAACACTTAAGTGTGACAAACATGCAAAGGAACAGGAAATGAGGAAGGGGGCAAACACTTTTTCACACCACTGTATTGTATTTATAGTCAAAAGCCTCTTTAGTTCACCAAATAACATGTTTGAGATTTAATGAAAATAAATGCCTTTTATGGTAAGGAAAAACCCTGGTTTTTGTTTTTTTTATCATATTCTTCAGGCCAATTTGAAATCAATGTTTGTAGTTTTCGAACAGTCGTGCCAAAATGCCTCACTTTGGAACATTAGAGGTTTTTTTTTGCCTTCAAAATATTTGAGCGTAATATTAAAATGTTAAAACGATGCTTCGTTTAAAGATCCCATTGCAATACTTTCGAACCGCTTCAATATTTGTAAAAGCTTTACTAACTTATTAAAGATCGTTATGAATTTCAGAAGCCTATAAGTAAAACATTTTCATGTCGGCGTGTCTTTCAGGCTCGCTGGAAAAACACAAAGCTGTTATGTTTTCAAAGTTCAACTTCTTAAAGTACTTAAAGCAAATATTTGATGGAAAAAAAATCAGGTTGTGTTTAGTGTTTCAGACTTCATCAAATGGGAAAAAAAACCCTCTATCAACTGCACCGTCCTTGCCTCCATTTACACATAAGAGCACTAGATGTTGTGATGTGGACGGGCACCTTGAAAAGTCTTCACTAATTGTTGAAGAGCAGGCCGTTTTCCCTACTCTCTGCAGTACAATGAGGATTAGCGCCACAATTTTCACTTCAATCAATTGACCCCTGACTCAGGCTCAAACCAAGCGGGGATCTGGAGATTCTTTTTATTATGGCACCGAGTAAGCTACAGTCCAAACCCTCCAGAGCCCAATCCATTAGCATGTCTTTGAAAACACCAGCACTTTCTTTTTATGACCCCACGTCCAATAAAAGCTTTCAATCCTCACAAAGCTGTATAAGAAAGTTTAAATAACATATAGTGTAGGGTTTTTTTTTCCCACACCAAGATTAAATATATAAGTCTTCAATTAAAAATAAAATTCTCACTTATTTCATCCCACTTGCATTCAGATATCTATTATGATTAGCATCAGTGACACTGAAAAGTAATTGGCTATGACTAGATTAGGCAAATTACCTCAGATTAACTAGTGAACTATAAATGACCTCTAACTAGGTTGTTAATGCTAACAGACATTACCTCGATTTATTTATAGAATCATACATTTCCTCAGACTAGGTAGCATATGCTAACAGAAATTAAACTTGCTTTAAAATAGTGTGTGAATACTACATTTACCTCTGAAAAGCTCTGATTATAAAGATTATGTATGAACTGCTAGCCTGAAATGAGCTAACAAATTACACATAACCTCAGATTAGGTGGCACATGCTAACAAAAATAGTGAATGAATAGTGAATGAATGCTAAAATAAATTACCTCAGATTAGTTAGCAAATGCTAACATACCTCAGGGAGTGTATCTATGTTCCCATGGTCCTATGTTCCCCGGATTTATATGGCACATAATGAACACATGAGAAAGGGTCCTATGTTTCCCGGATTTATGTAGCACATAGTGAACGCATGAAAAAGGGTCCTATGTTCCCAGGATCTTATGTTCCCCGGATTTATATGGCACATTATGAACACATGAAAAACGGTCCTATGTTCCCAGAGTCCTATGTTCCCTGGAATTATTTGGCACATAGTGAACACATGACAAAGGGTCCTATGTTTTCCAGTTCCCAGGGTCCAATGCTCCTCATCGCTATATAGCACATAATGGGAACCTGAAAAACATATTCCCAGCTCTGTATTCACAGTTACTATCAGTATTTCACAACAACCCATGTCAGGTTCCATTATGTTCCATTATGTGCTATATAGAGCTGAGTAACATAGGACCCTGAGAACTGGAAAACATAGGACCCTTTTTCATGTGTTCATTATGTGCCATATAAATCTGGGGGACATAGGACCTTGGGGACATAGTTACACTCCCACATCAGACTGGGTAGTGCATGCTAACAGAAATAAAACTTACCTCAAAATTGCACATACTAACCTAAATGACCTCAGATTAGTTATCAAAGAAAGAAATTGGCTAGGTAGCAAAAGCAAACGAACTCAGAGCAGCTAGCAAATGCTGACATAAATTACCTCAGATTAAGTAGCACATGCTGCCTAAAGCCTACACAGTACTGTATGTTGCAAGTATACATTGAAAGCCAGATGTGTTTGAACCCATTCTTTTCCCACAGCAATGAAATAAACTAAATATTTAGCCATTTTCTGCATAGCACTTCACACCACAGACAGCTGGTATTTATATTTTAAACTTCTGACCATGTAGAGGACTGTACACCTTCTAAATCCTTTTATTCTGGATTTGAGATGTCATTAGTGCTAGTTCTGCCTCTCTGTTGCTGCGGACTCATTTTTAAGAAACTGCACTCCAGAATCCTATGTGTAATGTTCAGCTGCCAGTCTGCTTGGTTAATGATAATGAGTGTGTGTAAAGTACTCATTCAATCAGAAGAGACAGAGATGATGGTGCGGTTCCCCCATTGAGTGTCCACAGCTGCGTGCTGGCATCCAGCTGCTTCAGGTGCTACAGCAATCCTGATTCATTCTCCTTATCGCTGTAGGGTGGCTCCACCCCTCTCTGAGACAATCAGAATCTTCTAATTAACTCGTTAAAGTTTTACATCTACAACGGTACATGTCAAATGCAGATGTGGCGAATGAGTGGACTAAGAAGTTCTGAGAAAGATGGAGGAGGGTTGGGGGTTGAGTTTCGTACCTTTTTCAGCATTAATGTTTAGCCTGCTAGCTAGCTGTGTAATTATGGTGGAGCTGACGTTATCTTAGCAACTCAAGTGTAGCTAAAGTTACATTTCCCTCCAGTGTCGGCACTTTCCAACAATCAGTTTTAAGATTTCCGCCATGGCAAAGTCTTCATGACAGAGGACGTTTTGGTATCTCCAAAGCTTAAAGAACACAATTAAATCACAATTCCTGTTTTTTCCAGATAAGTAAAAGTATACACTGTCTAATGGCATTCCCAAATTGTCAGAACATGTTAAAAGCACATACAAACCCGTCATTTTTAACCCGATTCTTAACGTTAATTCATTCTGACATGTGCGCTGTTATCATTTCTCATGTCTCCAAACACTCCAAGGAGAAAATCCGTTCAGTTTTTAAGCATATTTATAAAAAATTAAAATAATTTTTAAAAAACAACCAGAAGAGTATATTTATGAAACGTGAAGAAGGTGAAAATATGGCGCTTTCACTCAGAAGCAGCAGTGGGTGAGTGGGAGGAATACAGAGAGATGATCTAATTACAGACTCAGATGTATTTCGAAAGAAAAGGATGAGGACTAATAAGCTGTCAGCTCAGGAGTTGGTTGTTGGTTTTTCAAATAATGAGTTTCCTTAGATGCACTGGAAAAGAAAAAGCAAAACAAGACAGAGGTCATTATGTGATAGACAACACCCTGTAGCCACTTTATTGACACATTGAGGCTGATTTTAAAGGTTCCAACAATGTGCTTTTGAACATTTAAACAAAAAATATATTTGTAAAATGGTTAGAAATCAATTCTATTTTGAAATGAAAATGCAAAAACAAGAAACCAGCTTTATTATTTTATTTTTCATTTTCATGGCCAATGCCAAAACATAGTTAATAAGATAATTGTTTTTCAAAAAATGCTTAATTAAAAATAAAACCACTTAGTAGTTTGTCATTGTTTCTAATTGTTTCACCAAACAAAGTCTAGAAATCAAATGTTCATGAATCCAAATTCGCACCCCCCCATAAATAAATAAATAAATAAATATATAGAGAACAAAACAAAACAAACAAAAAAATAATAATAAAGAAACCCAGCATGAACAAAGTTGACTTGGAATTACAAGTACAAAAAGGTGCAGGATCTTTGCTGGTACCTAGAACATTGAAGGCTACTGTACAGCAGTGGGCAGAGCTTTCTCTTACAAAGCCTCACCGTTATGTAACAGACTTCTAATTCGTGTTAAGGATTCAGGCACAATCTCAATCTTTAAGTCTAAGATAAAAATCTACTTGTTTAGTCAAGCCTTTTGTAAATTTAATTTCTCTTTAGAAAAGGCTTGGTAGAGATAAATCAGGACCAATTTGTTATGGCCAGACACAACTTTGATTTAATACTGATATTTTGATTAAGGGGCGCATGGTGGCTTAGTGGTTAGCACGTTCGCCTCACACCTCCAGGGTCTGGGGCTCGAGTCCTGCCAGGGCCATGTGTGTGCGGAGTTTGCATGTTCTCCCCGTGTTTCGGGAGTTTCCGCCGGGTACTCCAGTTTCCTGCTCTAGTCCAAAGACATGCATGGTAGATTGGCTAGTCTAAAGTGTCCATAATGTATGGATGGGTGTGTGAATGAGGGTGTGAATGAGGGTGTGATTGTAGGCACAGACCTAGTGGCCTGCGTCCCAACTGCAACGACGGCGACAGGTGCCTCAGCGGATGGGGCTCGCCCAGGATCGGCAGATCTGGGCAGATCGTCGTGGTCTGCAAAGACAGACCGGATAGAGATTGAGATTTGGATTAGATAAAGAAAATATACACTACACTACCTCAGCCTGAAGCTGTCTCAGACTATTACCACATCTGATATAAGATGTGTCATAATATATGTACTTTGCTACATTACCAAGTCACGAGAGCTACTATAGTTTACATGGTGTTCCTTTGATTTAAGTATTTATTTCATGCAAGGGACAAAACATTGTCATCTTCTAAATGTTATAATTTCTACTTAGTACCAACTAACACCTTAAATGGTTCCAAACAGAAGTAGCGCTCCAATGGGTGCTCCATGAAGACTACTAAATGGAGACGCAAACCATACACCTGACTTCCAGGATGACCCCACACCCATCCACAGTGGCCAAGAGATTAGTAAATGATTTGATGAGGATATAAATGATTTGCTGAGGATATAAATGACATGTATATGATATGAAATGAGTAAATGATTTGCTGAGGATATAAATGGCATGTATATGATATGAAATGAGTAAATGATTTGCTGAGGATATAAATGACATGTATATGATATGAAATGAGTAAATGATTTGATGAGGATGTAAGTCATCATCAAATACATCGAACTTAACACTCACACCATCTTAACATGATCGAACACTAAGGGATTTTGGATCAATGTTTTAGACAAGGCTTTATTCATCAAAACACCAACTAAGTGAATATTTAGGAAAAATGGAATTCATTGCACCACTTCCAGAGCTTGAAGCTATTCTGGTGTTTTGTGGTGGCCCAATACCTTACTTTTTTCTTTCTTTAATCCACCTGTCTGTATAAATTCAATTCTTTGTGTAGCGTCTTTCATCCTCGAAATGAGAATTTCATTCACCCTTTTCATTTCATGCAGTGAACTGACAACAAAAAAACACTCATTTGAAGTCCAAGGGTGAATCAAATTCTCAGTTCTAGGATGAAAAAGGATGCTTTTGTGGATAAAATTTTCTTTGGTCTACAAATACACCAATGTGTGGGACTAAATGCATTCTGTATAATGGTTGGCTTGTCATTTGTTTAGTACAACATTCATTGTGCATGTTGTCTAACAAAATTAATGGACGTTATGATATGGAATTAATTTTGTAACTTAGAATTTACACCGCACTGCTGTTGAATTTAGAATCCTGATTGGTCAGGAGGAGTTTATGATGTTTTTCTAATGTTTACTGAGGAAATATCACGACTCAATGAATTAATTCTGTGTGATACGAATGTCATTTTGTGTATTCATTGTGTCACAGAATTATTTTGTCAATTAATGAAACATTTTTTTTTCAATCTGGGGCAGAATTTATGGGATTGGAAATTTATTTTCAAGCATACCATGCACACTTTGAGCTGTTCACCTTCCTACCACTTTTTTATTTGATGGACAACATGCATAAAACTAAGAACCTCCTGCGATTCCATGATTTGAGAAGTACATTTCAGGCCTGACCTGGCTGTCATTTTGAAAGAGTGCATGTTTGTGAGTGTGTTATAGACACAATCAAGGTTGCAGATCAGATCCATCATATCAGGTCGATCAGATTACGCCTGCGTAAGGTCATCCAGCTGTCTTGTCAAATCTTGACCTGAAGGTTGAGCTCTTATTGGGAAAAACACTAATGAGACATGGACCTTTTTGTGAGCAAACAAATAGACATTGCTTGTTTATTTGTTTCCCTCGGCGAGGTTTTATTTTTCATTCAACCATCAATACATTATCTTGTGTCTATTTACAGCTGTCACGTATGAACAGCAGGATGGGGGGTGGAGGAGAATAAACACGAACGCTTCAGGAGGATTGAGGCCCCGGAGCTTGAGCGTGTTGTTGATGGACAGAGCAGTAATTGTGCAGCACTCTTGCTGTTCTAACGTGTGATGAATACAGCACTGAAAGCTTTGCCTTCCCCTCCTTTTCATGGTGCTCTCTGTTGGTCTTTCAGTACGCCCTGGGCTTTGGTGTTTACCCTACTGCTCGTGCTTTGCTTTACTCTGCTCTGATGAGGGAAGAGAAAGATTGCGTGTCAAGTGGTCTCCTGGGCTAAACTATCATTTCAGAGTGCTATCACACAGTCCAGACTCCCGCGGGCTGCCTGCTTGCTTTCCTGCCTGCCGGACATTCAGAGGTGTCAGAGGAGATCCAGCCCATCAGCCTGTTTAAAGACGCATGTCAAGCAAGGGCGCATGATGCAAATATAATTGCTGGAACATTTGTTTTTTTGGATTATATTTGCATAACAGGACCGTTTAGGTATGCCGTGCTAATTTGCGTAAGCGTCCCTGGATCATTTATAATATTTGCATTCTCTAGGTTTTAGCTTGATGAATGTGTTAAGAGTCGTGCCATGCTCTTCAAGGTCACTTAAAAGTAAACACATAAGACGCCTCGAACATTACAGCTAATCAACTGATGATTCGGGCAAACTTTATGCACAGCGCCTGTAGCATCATAGCTGATGTTAATAAATGTTAAATGCAGAAGACTTTACAAGGTCTTGTTTTCTGGGTGTTTTAAGAACACTACATGGTGTCCCAAAAGTCTCAGTACACAGGGGACTATGTACATCAGCACCACGTCGGTTGTGCCCTCAACAGAGGAAGTTCCTCGACGTTCACTGGTTCGCAACCCTTCCTGTCTTTTTGAATTTGTTAATAAGCTTGGCAACAGTGTCATAGTAGCTTAGTAGCTTAGTAGCTTTATAGCTTAGTAGTCTTTGTTATTTTGTAGTTAGTTTCTCACTTTTGCATTGTGGGGCAGTGGTGGCTTGGCGGGTAAGGCTCTGAGTTAATGATCGGAAGTTCGGAGGTTCAAGCCCCAGCACTCCAGGCTGTGGGTTATTGATCAGAAGGTCAGGAGTTCAAGCCCCAGCACTGCCAGGCTCTGGGTTACTGATCAGAAGTTCAGGAGTTCAAGCACCAGCACTGCCAGGCTCAGGGTTACTGATCAAAGGTTCAGGAGTTCAAGCCCCAGCACTGCCAGGCTCTGGGTTACTGATCAGAAGGTCAGGAGTTCAAGCCCCAGCACTGCCAGGCTCTGAGTTACTGATCAGAAATTCAGGAGTTCAAGTACCAGCACTGCCAGGCTCTGGGTTATTGATCAGAAGGTCAGGAATTCAAGCCCCAGCACTGCCAGGCTCTGGGTTACTGATCAGAAGGTCAGGAGTTCAAGCACCAGCACTGCCAGGCTCTGGGTTACTGATCAGAGGGTCAGGAGTTCAAGCCCCAGCACTGCCAGGCTCTGGGTTACTGATAAGAGGGTCAGGAGTTCAAGCCCCAGCACTGCCAAGCTACCACTGTTGGGTCCTTGAGCAAGACCCTTAACCCTCTCTGCTCCAGGGGCGCTGTATCTTGGCTGACCCTGCACTCGGACCCCAGCTTCCTGAGATGCTGGGGTATATAAAGATTCATTATGATTATTACATTTGACAGCAAAATTGACGAGTTAGTAATTAAAGATGAGTTACTGTGTTTAAAGGCAGTGGACCAAACACGATTAAAATCCCCGGTCTCACATGCTTCTACTCAAGAAAAATCTGCCAACCTCAGAGGAATGAACTTCATGCAGGTAATTTGCATAATCTGAACTGTGTCACATGTTTTACGAACATTACAGGAATGTTATTCTGGATTGTTACAGACGAAAACTCTCTCAGAATCTTTTTCTAAGTCACCAAATTAGTTTGGGTTTGTCATGAAAGTCATGCGAGTCTAGAAACATTATCATTTAACTTGTGATTGTACTGAGCCTTGATTTGAATCATGATGCTTTAAAAGTCTACCTCTTGCTCTCGTAGCATCTGCACTTCCTGTGCAAGATCATGTCTTTGTTGTTGCTCTAAAGTAAGAAATACGCTACTTATAATATAAGAATTAAGCTACTTATAAGCAACTCCTTATCAACTGAAGAGTTTTGCCATTGTTAGGAGTTATGACATGCTAATCCTATTCTTAAGAAAGGTCAGTGAGAGGCTAGCACCACCAGGGAATTTTTTTTTTCCTGCGGGAAATTTGTTTTAGACCGAATGACCACTGTATCGGGTTCAAACACCAGCTAATGCTAATCTACTTAGCTATGCTAATCAAATTGTCTGCCACTGCTGGACAGTCACCTAACCAATATTGTGTGACATTCACTCGAGTGGAGGTCCTTAATTAATTTTAGTCTTGTAGTTCAGTTGTTCTCTATTTAGTGGTGACCCCAATTATTAACAGAAAAAATCTACAGAAAGAAAGTATTAAGAAAAGTTATATTATTGAACACAAAATGAAAGACATTCATGACATTCATGTAGCACCACAGAATTCATGTGAAATAATTTAATGTGAATTTTTTTGTGAATCGTGAAATTTAATGTTGTGACATGGAATTCATATAAATGAGCTTATACCACACATAATTCTCTAATCTGATTGGCCAGAAGATTACTTATAACTTACTGATAACTTAGCATCATGACACATAGTGTTTTATGCCTTAACTAATAACATGTGGACAGTAACAGTAGGAAAATTGCTGTGGTATAAGAGAAATAACTAATTTCTGGTCATGCTCTTATAGGAAAATAATTAATGTTGGGGTTGTAACAGTAACTTCGCTGGATTGCAATCAGAGTTGGGGGTAACACAGTAATGTAGCGCATTGATGTCATTTGATTATAGTCACTGATGTCAGTAAAATTGCACTACTTGTGTTACAAATGTATTGTTAAGAATACAATATGAAGTAAAATGCATTTTAATATAAATCACAGTTTCACCCCGAAGATTTTTTTTTTAGCCCTGAATAATCCTCCACTCGGAGCGATGTGTCAGTCTGTAACTGAACGTCAGTAAGAGAAGACAGCGGTGTTGTACTTTTATATCTTCAGTGAACTGAGACCAATCAGACAGGGTTTACAAGAAAATACACATGTGGAAATAATCACGTCTTATTGGCTGACAGCTCTCAATTCTGCTCTCAAATGCTAGCTCACACAATCAGTGTGAGGATAAATGGATATACCTGTTATGAAATCTGTAAGGGAACTCTGAACTACAGTTCCCATCAGCCACTGCTTCATTGTCATGTGACCACCTGCACCTGATTCACATTCCTAGTAATTAGCACTCTTGTATATAGTCACAGTTTGCAATGCACTATTTATCTCGCGTTATCGTCTCACTGTTTGTCACCTCACCTCACCTTTGTCTATGTTGCCGTATTTTGTCTTTACCACAATGTTTTGTGTCCTTGTTGTTGAGTGTTTCGTATGGTTGTTGATTATTAAATGTTTAAGAATCTGTGTTTGTTTCTGTATCCATCTTTTGTAATGTAACAATATGCCGATTACTATTTTTTAAACAGTAAAGGTGTTGAAACTGAATGAATAACATCCTCTCATGCTGAGTAGGAAAACAAGGTGTGTAAATGTATATACGAGTTCCAGTTTACATGAACATGACATGAGCAGAGCAGAAGGAAAGATAATATTCTTTGCATGGTGCTGTAGCAGCTAAACCCCTACAGTGATAGCTTAGCTGTTCCTCCATTTGTCTAGTAACACTAACTAGCCTAGTTAGAAAAGTTTGATATATTATCGGTCTGGTAGTCCTACACACCGTGACAACAACGACGCATATTTTATGATAAATTCGACTTTTTCTGATCATGTCACAGATGCTCGCTAAAATCACTGAAAGAACTATGAGTTTCACGTTGTAGTGTATTTTTGTAAGTTTTATAGGTTTTGAAAGTAACATGAAAATAAAGTAATCAGTAATGTCATCAGATTACAATTTTAAAGTAGTAATCTGTAGTGGATTACCCAACACTGATCACAACATCCTGCTGTTGATTATTTTCCTATAGCAGAGTGACTCAGAGTTTTTTTTTTGTTCCTTGCATAACAATAGCTAGATGTTCTGTTGTCTAATATTGAAGCCCAAGTCACTAACTATGTCTGGAAATTTTTTTTTTTTTTTTTATAGAGCCTTAACCAACATATCTAGTTATATTGCTCATCAGCTCGATTTTTCCTGAATTTTTTAAAATACCAATTTAAAGAGCGATTAAATAGACTCCTAGTTATTGCGTATGTGCTACTAACGATTTCTCTCCTATAAGCGATCAGCGAAGCTCGCACAGAGCCTACGGATCGTTTTTCAGCCCCATTGTGCAAAATCTCTTTTCCTAATAAGCTCCGTGAAGTTGAATCCGCGGTCATGCCGCTGTGTGACTAACCAGAGTGACGAGACCCACTGATTCAGCATGACCCGCCACATTTGTTTTCCGTTCCCCGAAAAGGAAGAGTGCTTAATTTCTTCTCTGTCTAGTGGATATCTCAAGGGCCTTATTAATTTGCCAAGCGGGACCTGCATGCAAATACGGATCATCAGTGACAGACTTTGCTTAATAACATCAAAGGGAAAGTCGGGGTGGAAATAAGGAGCCCGGGAGCGTGTGGAAGATAGAAAAAGGGAAAGGCCGTGCATAGATACGAAGCTGATTTGCATATATGCTGATGAGAGGATGACTGAATTACTAAACAGTCGGGTTTATGTTGGTGGGCATACAGTTTTGCTCTGAGGGAAGGGAAATCCTTATTCGTGTTGTACCGGGTCAGACACAGTGCACATCCTTTTTGAAAAACGTTTTTTGTGACTTAAAAAAAAAAAAAAAATCACTTATTCAACTAAGTGGAAAGAGCCTGGAGTGTCAACTACAGGAAGTTTGTTATAACATAAACATAGCACCCAGTGAAATGAGGAAAAATTAAATACAGTTGATACACGTGTCACCTTTATTTATTATTTATTTATTTAATCAAATAATCGTGGTTAATCACTGAGATCACATTTTTTCCTCCATTCCAGTGTTTGATGTGAACATTAACCAAAGTTCTTGATGTGTATCTGCACAATGTTGTGCTTTTGCCTGCTGATTGGCGGACTTGATAATTGAAAGAATGAGCAGGAGTGTATGCGTTCCTAATAAAGCAGACTTTTGAGTATATATATATATATATATATATACACACACACATATATATATATATATATATATATATATATATATATACACACACACACATATATATATATATATATATGTGTGTATATATTCATTCATCACGTAAACGTTTTGTCTATCCGTTTCTATCTAGTTGATATTTAACACCGTGGATCGGATGCATAATAGGCTACGCTGTGTATGCACGGCCACGCCAGAGCCTCATGAATACATAATGCATATGTGCATTTATAAAACAGTGTATTGTGCATATCAAATAAAGTTTGAGTGGCTTTTGTTTGCTGTTGCTTTATCCTGTGAATGTCACTGCATTCACGAGAGCATCGCGTTCGCGTTCGAGGATCAGCGCCAATAAAAGTTGGCTTTAAAAAGTAAACAACTCAAACATGTATGATTTCATGGTGTTTTGTTCGCTGTTGGTCAGTTCAGTTGAATTGTTTTAAACCACAGCTTCCATTTATTCAATTAAGATAATGTAAAATATTGTTGTTTTATTTTTATTGTGTACTTAGCAGTGAATTGTTTACTCCTCCCCACCACCAAGACTATACTAGCATTTTGACCTCGATTGCTTTTAAAATACTCGTGCATTTTTTTCAATTTATTAACTGACTCTTGCATATTGACAAAACAAATCTAACTCTTTTTTTTAAGAGTTCTTTGATTACCCCCATGATGATGGATTATAATTGTGCTGTGTTTATTTTATGCAGCGAAAAAAAGTTTGATACACGTGATTATAAATGTGGCATGTGAACATAAATGAGTCACGTGTAAAAAATCACGTGAAGATCCATGAATCGTGTTTTTTTTAAATCCCACAAAATGAATGAATTATGATGGAAAATATAACAGAAAAGTAAACATCATGTAAAAAAAATACCACAACAATACTTTACAAGTATAAATAAATAAATCATGTGTAAAATGAATCGTATGGAAATGGAATTGTGTGAAAAAAAATTTACTTTAAAATGTTTTTTTTTATCACATAAACATAGACAAATAATGTGGTGTAAAAATGATGAAAAATAAATAATGAAATAAAAAATCACGCTCAAAATATAAAACCACACACGCACAAATTGTAAAAAATGTAAATATGTAAATTTTATGCTCTTTTTTTTTTGTAAGGGATCATATATTTGTCCTCATTCACATCCATAGTCTTGAAATGATTTTAAACAGAGGACACGCGTTAATTCAAATCTTTCCATTTCCAGTGGTGTCATGCTCGGCATCTCTAGCTTACAGGTCCGGTTCTGCTGCTTCTGCCAGTTGTGCTGGTTGTGCTGGTTCTGCAGCTGAAGTAAGTAATTGCTGTGTTTCCAACTCTGTGCCCAGGTCAATTACGATACACAGATGAGAGATATTTGCAGACAGAAGATGATATTATGGCCCGGTCTGGCCTCAGGGAGCAACAACGGCAGCTGAAAATTGAAAGTGGGACACCTCGGACACCGGTGGCATCTTCCTGTTTTGCATTATGATAGCAGTTGAGGATGATGATGATGATGATGATGATGATGATAAAGATACACACACTGATCCATGAAGTCACTGCGAGACCACTGATGGCAGTGTTTGAACTTTATTCGCACTCGCCGGTGCATACAGGAGAGTATTGCTCTTTGAAAAAAGTACAGAAAGAACGTATTTTTTAATATTTCTTTTTTTATATACTTATGTACATGTGAACGATTCACAAGAACCCATCAATCGATCCTTTTCTGTTATACAGATGATGTCCAGTTTAACTTATTTGCTTATTGCAACAACCCTGATGATACACATGAAAATACCCTGCATTCGATCCGTTCGATGTGTCAGTAAATGACTAAAATTTCATTCATAAATCTTTATAAACCCGTTAATATGTCATTTGTTTGTAATTTCACCGTTTAATTTTTTAAAATAAAATCAAATAATGTCTTTTAAAACTGCCAATAAAGTACTATAATATTTAATAGTGTTATACTGTTATAGGAAAATAATCAACTCGGGCGGGAGGGGGCGGGGACTTAGGGGATAGAAGCGGGGGGCGTGGTTTTGTATTGACTCCACCCTGTCTTCGATTATTTTCTTACAACAACATGGCACGATGCGTTTTTTATTCCTTAAATATCACTTAAATATGATTTTTGTTCCTTATATATTATAAATTTCAACATTGTAATCATTGGTAAATTGTTGTAATATAAGTGGAATAACACACTAAAGATGTTATGATGTTATAAGAAAAAAATGTCGTTCCCCCACCCCCGTCGACCCCACCATGCAATATTTCCATATATCAGCACAGTCTAATGTGTGTTATTCCTTACTTATACTTTCCTTCATATTATACTTGGGGGTGTGCTGTTATAGGCAACTAATAAATGGTGCAGTGGTGTGATGAAGCAGACCTACCGTTACCACCCCAACGGTGATTGTTTTCCTATAGCAACACATCCTGAAACCGTTTATTCCTATTATAACGCAGAACTTCTCCAAGTTTTACTCATTAAAGAATGACATGGCATTCCTTTTCTATCTGTTTATAGTTATAATTAAATTTTAAGTCCGTGAAACGTGTTAGTCACCGATTTGAGGGGTTGCGAGGTGAAAAATGGCTGTCGATGTGAGTGCAGTGTAAGAACTCTTCTCGTTTCTACTTTTAAAAGTTCTTAAAATATACATTATTTTTTACAGTAACATCAGTTTAAATTGAATAGCACATTTTATAATACGCATGGACTTAAATCTTCGCCGTTCATACTGTAAAAAAACGGTGTCTCAAGTTTATCACTAGCAATACATTTTAAACTGTAACCAATTTTTAATAAAGAAAACCAATTGTTTCCCCCAATTTTGCTATTTAGTGACAATTTCAATACCAATATCAATATCAATATCAATGCTGGTCAATTAATTATCATTTTATTAATAATAATAATTCTAGTACTTTATAATAGTTTTAATGAGCATTATTAGGTTTTTTTAACATGATATATTATTTTATTACCATATTATGAACCACATGAATTCACTGAAGAGTAGACTATTAGTCAAATATGGACTCTTGTTTGATGCTTCGGTCTGAATTATAATTTAATATGTGAAATATTATGGCACAAATCGATACGCTTCAGATTTCTATTTTTGAGGAACGTTCAAGTCGGGCAGAGTCCTATTCTTTCGAATCAGCAGACGGAAACTACAGCTCATTCAGCGTACTCGCTGACAGGTTGAAAAAAAAAGAATCACAAATGACCTTTAAGTGGCTAATATGTGCATAATTAATTAGTCCATGAAAAGCCAAAGATATCAGCGTTAAACGGATGCAGAATGTCTTTTTGAAATGGTTTGTAAAGTATTAAGACAAACGAACAAACAACCCCCCACCCCTTAATTTCTACTGTTATCAATGTATTTTTTTGGAAGGACATTTAATGACATATTACTTTCATTTCCTTTGTTATGTAATTTGGGACAAATTTTCGGAATAATTCATTCATTGTTTTCAATTCAGCATTTTTCCATGTGTGATATGTAGCTCTGCTGGGAAAATGAATGATAGATTATAGATTATATCATTGGTACTTATACTATATTCTTCGCTTCATTTCAGTTTAATTTATTTTTTAATTTTAATTTAATTTTTAATAAAAAAAATGTAATTATTTATATAGAAACACTCATTGAATCATTAATGCTGTTTCAATTGTGAAGTGCTCCGGTTCTCACCTATATATTAGAGACATTCATCAAATCGTCCTTTATATACACCGATGTTTCAATTATCCGTGGCCTTTAAGGCAGGCTATCCATTTATTGAAAGAAGAAACTAAAAAAAAAATATCCAAAAGAATATTGGAGAAAGAATGCAGGGATTTTCGTTAACAAAAAAAAAAATTAAAATCCAGTGCCGAGAAGGAAACCCTTGGAGTTTAGAGTCTTCTTGAAGTTCTCTTTCTAGAGGAGAGTCTTTAAGAGTTCGTAACACACGACCCAAACACACACATCAGATAATTATGTACTTATATTGACACCGCAGGCAATTATACGTGCACCGACGGCACGCTCTGGTTTAACACCTGCACTCGCATCACCTGGACGCTGGTCATGATCTTCTTCTGATGACCCATCAGCGTAACACCCAGCTTCTGGATGTCACTGTGAGGAGACATGGGAGAGAATCCAAATGAGCAACATTTTCTAGAGTGGCGTTTTTGTACTAAAGAAACAATCATTCAAACCATCAAACTGATATGAACTTACGAGCGCTATATTGCGTTATAAGTTGTCATAACAGTGTCATAAACGTGTTATACTGCATCATGAATAACGCCGACCATTATGTAATGTTAACTGTAATGATAGTGTAGTATAATAGTACTATACTAGTATACTAGTAGTATAATAGTATAATACTGTAGTAAATAAAAGGTCATTTTAGGTCATTATAGCTTATATCATGTACTAAAATGTTCACTTTCAGAAAACTGTCATAGCATAAGTAACTAATTAAACACTTTATTGACGCTGCTATAGGAAAGATTTACTGTAACCACCCTAAAGTTGATTATTCTGCTACGTTAAACGCCACATCCCGAAGTGTTGTGCTGTTAATGTCTGCTTACAGAGCAGCTTCGCCACTGACACTGGAGACTCCTTCCGTAAACATCTCCTTACAGAAATTCAATGATTAGACATTTTTCTTTGTTAAATAATGAGACATATTTTTACCCATTTATTATTAGATTTGGATTATACCATGTACAAGGCTAAACAGTCACAATGAATACGCAGTATTTTCAATTTAATGGTCTTAAAATGGTGTAAAATTTATGAAATTCAACGCAGTAAAATACTGTAATGTCTTCATGTTGCATAAAATAAGACAAAACCCAATACATTTGCTAATTTGGATGATGTAAAAAAGAAAAAAAAAACTCATAGTACAATCTAAACACTGATAAATACAAGCTGTAATCAATGAATATTTGTTATCAAAGGAAATAAAATAAAAAAAGAATTGGAATAATTTCATGAAATAATAGGATTTAGTAAAGATTTCACACTTCACAAGTGCAAATAAAATGGATTCTCCCATCTTAGCCAAAGGTTAAGGGACTTGCCCAACCATGACTGCTTGGTTCTCCTGGGACTTGAACAGGAAGCCTTCTGATCGGTAACTCACCCACTACAACCACAACGCAACTAGCTCACATTTATTCGAACACTGAATGAACTCAGTGGTTAAGGTTTAAGAAGACACAGATAAGAAGGTTGTGTGTTCAAATCCAAGCACCACCAAACAACCTTGATTGGGTCCTCGAGCAAGACTTTTTATTCAATTCAATTAAATTTTATTTGTATAGCACTTTTAACAGTGGACATTGTCTCAAAGCAGCTTTACAGAAACATATAAACACAGGATACAGATTTTACGTGTGTGAATTTATCACTATTGAGCGAGCCGGTGGTTACGGTGGTGAGGAAAATCTCCATAAGATGATATGAGGATGAAAACTTGAGAGGAGACAGAAGGGAACCCATCCTCATCTGGGTAACGACAGATAGTGTGAAAGTAAAGGAAAGTTCATTATGGTTTTACATGAAGTCTGTTTGTTGAACTAGTCCACTGTTCACTATGCCACAATGTCCATGCCAGGTTGATTATTTTCCAACAGCACAACCTGAAGTATTTTATTTCTCTTACAGTAGAGCACAGCCAACAATTTGCCAACAATTGCAATGTTTAATATATCAAATGGCTACTTTTTATATGTTTATAGTCACGATCTCTTTTTGTCCCTCTCTCTCTTGAAGTTAATAGGATTATTAAGTGACCCCCCCGTGTTAAATCACGTGTTACAGAAAACAAGTGTGAACACCTCTGTCCTGAAGACTTGGTTGAAAACTTAAAGTTACAGCTTGCCTCCGTTATTGCTCATTAACTGTATTTTTAGAATGATTACATTTTCTCTTCATTAATATGAAAAACATATTTTTCTCACTTCCAACATTAAATTAAGCTGGATGAAACTCCACAAGAATGTATCAACACTTTATTTTTGACCTTCTTGTGAACTCCTGAAGACTGAAGACATCATAAATATATTCTTTCTTATCTTCCATCCAATAGTGGATCTGTGATTTGGAGCACTGAGAGATTTTCTCTTGTGCTGCACTGAGGTTAAATCAAATCTTTGTTGCCATGAGTTATATCACATGCATTTTTTTTGCTGTTGTTGTTGCTAAATTTATTATACTTTGAAGAATTTGATGTTTTAGTGGTAACACTTTCCATGAAGGCCATATGCATAATGAACCTATGTACACATTCATAACATGTTATACTGCATTCTTAAAGCATTATGCACATTGGCTAATTATTGATGAAAAGGCATTACCGTTTATAACATGTTTAGAAATTGTTGACAGAATATATTTTAAGTATTGTTTATAACGCATTATAACACCAAGGAAATTCAGCCCCAGTTTGCGTAGTAGAAAAGTTTTTTTTTTTTTTTTTTTTTCCGGAAGGTTTATAGTTTATATTAACTTTCTATGAAGGCCACATGTAAAATGACCCACAAACACATTCATTACCTGTTATAATGCATTCATAATACACTATTCATATTGGTATAATTATTTATGAAAAGGCATTAAATACTCACAATACTAAAGAAATTCAGCTCCAGTTTTATAACTGCTTGGTTTCTTTGGTAATGGTGTTATAATGTGTTTTAAGCACTACTTATTATTCATTATGATAACAGTTCATAATGCATAATAAATATTGCTATAAACTGTAAGTTTGTTTTGTATAAATAATGATAGCATTTGTGCATAATACCCTATGAATGCTCTATAACACTATATGAATGTGTTCATAGTTCATTTTGACCTTATATGACCTTCAACTGTGACCTTCATTGAAACTTAGATACATAGTAAAAAATCAAGACAGGTCTATACTCAACTATGAGCATATTGATATCATGTTATAATGCAGTCATAAGGTATTACATACAAATTGTTATAATTATTAATATGAATGCATTGCACTTTATAGCTACATATGCATTATGACTTGTTAACATAATGCATGATAGAGTTCATAACACACTATATCATGGTTATATCTATCATCTATCATGATGCATTATTATTATTGTGCTAAGTGGGGCTTGTGTATATAATACTTATAATGCATCATGTTAACAATTCATAATGCATAATAAAGAAAGTATGGCATTCATAGGAAGTGAATATAAACTATAAAACTTGAACTTGTCATTGTTTCAATGGCTGAATAAAATGCACTAAGCAAACTGGGGCTGAAATTCTTTGGTGTTATGATGCATTATAAACAATACATAAAATATATTCTGTTAACAATTTTTAAATACATTATATTTCTATTTGCATTGCTCTTTATAGCTAAATATCTTAAAATGCATTATGACTTGTTAACTTGAGTCATGATAGTGCTCATAACACACTATATCACTATTATATCTTCTCATGATGCACTGTGACAAGTGGGGATATAATGTGTTACGAACACTACAGTACATATAATGCATCATGTTAACAATTCATAATGCACAATAGCTATAAAGATAGCTGTAAAATGTAAAGCATTTTCATTGGTAATTAAAACTGCATGTATAATGCCTTATGAATGCATCATAACATGATATGAATGTGTTCATATTTCATTTGACGAAAGATTAAAATATGTTCAAGGTAGCAAATTGCAACAAATACAAATATACTAAAACCTACATATAACATGAATACTTGTTTATAATGATTATTATGATTTATTAGAATCCATCAGGAATTTAAATCCATTTATAATTCGATGTGTACAGGATTCATGTGTTGTGTTACTCTCATTTGTTCTTCCATTTCATTTCCACCTGCTAAAGCATATAGAAAAACAATGACTTTCCACCGCCCAGTGGTGTGGAGTCGACCTGTTTGTATATATGCACCATTATAACTTACTGTTGATTCATGCTCATCACGTGACCGAGCGTGTGATAACCTCCTGATGCAAAGTGGTTTTTGTAGCGGCCCATCTTGATGGTGTCCAACCAGTCATTCACCGATCTGCAGGTTGTGAAATCAGGAATGCTTCTGTTCATCAATGGGCTGTTCAGTCTGAAAGAGAGAGACAAAAAGAGAGAGAGAGAGAGAGAGAGAGAGAGAGAGAGACAGAGACAGAGTGAGAGAAGAGAGGGAATGAGGGAAAGCTTTGAAATGCAACCAGCTCAGGCAGAAAATCAATACAAGATGAAATGATGGAGAAGGAGGTGCAGGAGGTAAGACCTGATTAAGCAAAAAAATGGCTGGTTTTGGGTAGATTAATGTAGGGATGAAATCCTCTCGCGTCGTTACTTTGCTCCCCATCATGATATGCATTATGGAGCCTTGGGCGCATGAGCAATTTATACAAGTCCAATTGTGGGACTCCTGGCTCAAGCTCAAACCCTCTATGAGTCTTTTGATTCGGTGCGGATCAATGTCAATATAGAGCAGCAGCCCTTTTTATTTAACACAGAACACATCTATTTGAGACGGGCTTATTGGAAAATGTACACTCGGCGTCTGAGACAAGGCCCCCCCACTTTTTAAGACAAGTCGGGTTATTCCCAGGCATTGAACAGAAAACTTTCTCGCCACAACTTTGTGTGCTTTCAATAAGGGATCATATCTGTCACTAACAGAGTGCATTTGTTGAGCAAATCCCTGAAAAAGGCTGTGTATCGATTACCGCCTCTCTACCTGCACAATGTGTCCATTGACTTGAGGTTCTCTGGGTTGCGGATAAGCTTGTCCAGGACCGTGACGATCTGGCAGAACCTGGGCCGTTCGCTGCGCTCCTTCTGCCAACTGTCCAGCATTAGTGTGTGGAGAGCAGCGGGGCAGCCCATAGGCGCTGGAAGCCTGTAGCCTTCTTCTACCGACTTTATTACCTGCACACACAAACACTAACATGCTAGTACCCTTATGTTATCATTTTAGTAAAGCTTACAGTATAATCTCATGTTATCATTAGCACAATATGTTCTCGTTTCGGTAATGCTTTTGGTAAACCTCACCTTATAACATGTTTATATGGCATTCATAGAATTCAATTCAATTCAATTCAATTCAATTTTATTTGTATAGCGCTTTTTACAATAGACATTGTCTCAAAGCAGCTTTACAGGAATATAAACACAGTACACACACAGTAAAAGTGAGAACCAACTGATCCCAACTGAGCAAGACACTTTAGAAAGCCTTTGTCCCAGCAGTCTGGATTTGGAGTAGATGAGAGCTCCATCCAGAAGTAGGACCTCCGAGACCGATCATGCAGGTCCGGAGAGCACAAAGGACCAGGATCTCCAACATTCCTATAAACTCATGTGCAGATTGTTAAGACTGGGATTTAGCATGAAAATATTGTTAAGACTGGGATTTAGCATGATGGAGAGTCTAGTCAGGGTAGGCTAGAGTGAATAAATACGTTTTAAGTCTAGACTTAAACACTGAGACTGTGTCTGAGTCCCGAACACTAAATGGAAGACTGTTCCATAACTGTGGAGCTCTATGAGTGAAAGCTCTTCCCCCTGCTGTAGTCTTCACTATTCGCGGTACAGTCAAATAACCGGCATCTGTGGATCTGAGTGGGCGTGGCGGATCATAGACGACCAAAAGATCGCTTAAGTACTGTGGTGCGAGACCTTTTAGTGCTTT
>JAFFST010041248.1:63724-79710 GCA_022414735.1 Noturus placidus | reverse complement strand
AAAGTTTAGAGGGACGGCCGGGTCTTGGTAGATTTGCAGTGGTCTGATACTCCTTCCATTTCAATATTATCACTTGCACAGTGCTCCTTGGGATGTTTAAAGCTTGGGAAATCTTTCTGTATCCAAATCCGGGTTTAAACTTCTCCACAACAGTATCTCGGACCGGCCTGGTGTGTTCCTAGTTCTTCATGATGCTTCTTCTGCGCTTTAAACAGACCTCTGAGACTATCACAGAGCAGGTGCATTTATACAGAGACTTGATTACACACAGGTGGATTCTATTTATCAACATTGGTCATTTAGGTCAACATTGGATCATTCAGAGATCCTCACTGAACTTCCGGAGAGAGTTTGCTGCACTGAAAGTAAAGGGGCCGAATATTTTCGCAAGGCACTGTATTTCTCTCATTAAAATGCAAATCGATTTATAACATTTTTGACGTGTTTTTCTGGATTTTTTTGTTGTTATTCTGTCTCTCACTGTTCAAATAAACCTACCATTAACATTATAGACTGATCATTTCTTTGCTAGTGGGCAAACGTACAAAATCAGCAGGGGATCAAATACTTTCCCCCCACACTGTACCTGTATACATGTATATTGGCACTTGGGTTTCTACCATGGCCGGCCTGACTGCACTATAAATGCAGATTTAAACCAACACCCGTGTGCTGTACTTGATGTAGAACACTCACTTCTAAACCGATTCAGAAGCATATCGTGGCGCAACCAGAAACTAATTTCGGATGGATGAGAAAATGTACAGAATAAAATCATAATTAATTTTACAGATCAGGAAAATAAATTGGTAAGTGTGACATGTGCATTTCAGGTGGAGGTCAGACAGCAGCAGGAGCAGTCATGACATGAATTTATTATTTAACTTAAGGCACAATCTATAGTCAAAAAATCTCTCCAAATTAATAACACTCCAATAAAAGACATTTGTGATGTATTCAAAAAGATTCGAATAACATTAATAAAAAGGAAAATTACACCTTATTAGAAATCTATAAACAAACATTAAAGACATATTGAATGATTTACTTTTTGTACAATACACTATTGCAGTGGTTCAATTTTTTATTGTTACAGAATAAGTGTATTCAAATGTAACTGACATTTTATTTGCATCAATATCCTCACGTGAAGCCTGTATTGGGGTACGACTCGTATCATGGCTTTCGTACAGCTCATGCCTACTGGTCAGAGTCCTGGTGAATCCGGAGCCTATCGTGGGAACTCTGGGTTCGAAGGCGGGAATACACCCTGGATGGAACACCAGTCCACCATCACAGCTTACCATGCGCACTCATTCATAACTGGAGGCATTGTAGATTAGCCAGTCAGTATACTAGCATGTAACTGGGAGATGAGAGGAAACCAGAGAACCAAGAGGACGCCCTCACAGCCAGTTTTACACCGTCACGTTCAATGATCTTCGTGACAATGGAAACAGACTAGACAAAGCCTTTGTATTCCAATCTGGAAAAGCCTACCAAGCAAGACAAAAGGGGAACGAGGCTGACGTCTGACTTGAGAGGGATTTTAGCTTTCATAGAAGGCAGAGAAGAGCGTTTTAACAATGCAGCCCTGAAAAGATGAAGCATTAGTGTCGAACATGGCAAAAAGAGAAGCACGTGCAGAAAGAACCTCTAAATTTGTGCTGATACACAGCCTTAACTTCAGAGAAGTTGATAGGATTCTCAGCATTAAGTGATTATTTCAGGGTTCAGGACTTGCTCAGTTGCACAGAACAATGAAATGCTTTAAAAAATAAAAACTGTACCAAAGACAGTATCATTTCTATAGTAATGGCGAACTAAGAGACTTGTATGGTATACGTGACATAATTTAAATCTAATAATAAACAAGTTAAAAAAAAAGGAAGAAAACTATATAAAATCATGAATATAGCCAAGTTATCAGTAAGGAGAAGTTTATTTATGGAAGGAGTCTCCAGTGTCAGTAACAGTCTGTAAAAGATTTTCACCGCAGGAAAGTCTTCAGGACAGTTCTCTAACACGATAAACGATGGGTTATTTGTGAGAGGAAGAGAGAGAGGATGTTGAGGGAACCATTATTTATGGCTCGATAACATAAATTAACCCAGTTCTTGGATGATCCACACCATTAAATGTAACTATAAACTGACTAATAGTATGATGTCTTTGATTATGTGTTAGCGTAGCATAGACAAATTGCTGTCGTACATGTGGAATAACACTTCGGGACATTGTGTTGTGAGAAAACTTCGCGCCATCGACCGGTCATTAGTTTCCTTCATAAAAAGGACACCCCTTCATATGGCACTCCTTAAGTAAATTTTACAAATTTGAAGTTAAAGAACATTTTATCAGCTCCAGTAGCACAAAAAAAACATGCGAAAAGAAGACCAGTTGGTCATCGGTGTAAAATTAGTGCAAGTTCAGGGTTCTTATCCTGCTCAAGATGGATGGTAAATTCTTTAGAAAACACCTTAATATGTTCATAAAATAATATCCAAGAGACGCCAGTGAAATAACCTCAGACAAATGAAAAATTCTAGGAAGACTAGCTGAGCATATTGTGTGGTTGAAAACGAGCTTGTATCAGGCTGTGACATTGGAGCCGTCATGTCATAGGCTTCGTATTTCTCCAGATCCTGGGAGGCTGAGAGGGGTTTAGATAGTTGCTTCAAACATGCACAGAAACAGGGCGAGTCAAGGCAAAGGCCAACAGCCGCAGCCATCAATATAACAGCTTGTCATGTTCCCATCTACTAATCCATAATAAAAAAAAAAAATAAAGATTAAGGTCAAGAGCTGATGCTTTCACTGCTATGACAAGGAATTAATTAAATGCCAACATTAATCCCCTTTAAAAAAATAAATAAATAAATAAATAAAAAGAAAGAAATATGATATTGGAATATACCACCATCCCAAGATCAAAGTAAGACATTACCAAAGATATCATGATACCCATGAGAAAAGTGTACTCTCTCACAATATCAATAAGAAACTGGTATATGATTCTGCCCCACCCTACAATTTTATTAGGATCAATAATAACGCTTCTTTAATTTTAACCCTAAAATGAATATGATTATCATTTTTAAAAGTAAAATTATTTTTTTTAAATGAGAGCTTCAGATAATATTTATTTTTTTAGCCAAAACTTCAATTCCCCGCCATTTGCAAATAAAAACCCAATACCTGCTTTTTTCTCTCGGTTTTTTTTTGTACTAAAATAAACTGTACTCGATGCATGCTTTAATTAAACAACTAAAAAAATTTGGTTCCCAAAAACACTGAAACTGATTGAAGCAAAACTCTTCTGTGAATAACACCGTGAAAATGTGAACAGCATCTTTGCTTAAAATATCCATTCCTAGAAGAAACCCTGCAAAACTGTAAGAAGTGCTAAAAAAAAAAAAAAAAGTTTGGGGTTGATCCAAACACTCCCAGACCTGTTCTCAGCTGGACACCAGAAGAGAGCAGGTGGGGTGAGACATGTCCAACAGTCATGTCAAAAGCCTGGCAGTTTATTGGGCAGCAGGGAGCGCAGCAGGCTGATGAGAGAAACCCACCTCTTCCTGAAAACCAAAGTCTGGGAAGTCTAATCACCACCATCGCTCTGGCTGCTTCACAAAGCTGGCACGAAGAGAAAAAGTCTGGCTGGTCACTCCGTTGCCAAATAATAACCACGAGATCAGCGCAAAAAGAAACTTTACTGATTAATATGATCGACTATGTAGTGAAATCTGAAGAAGAAGAAAAAAATAATCACAGTTCTGTTTGTTTTACTCTTGGGCAAGAAAGATAGGAAACTACTCCACCCCCCCACCCAGTGTGTTGGGGCATGCCCTTGAGTTAACACAGCGAAGGATTCAGCTGCCAGGACAAACAAACCCCCACAGGCTGAGTAGCGAGGAACCCCATGGACTTCATAACCACGCGTAAGCAGACCGTGACACTGATTCTCCCACAAGGGAACAACAAAAAAAGCACACACCGAATGAACCAACAAAGCCCACTCGAAAGGAAGTGGATCGGAACAGTGAGAAAGCGGTGCCTGTTCCACAAATGTCAATCCAGCATTCACAGCAGGTTGAAATTTTTCCCCCGGCTTTGTGCAGTTTTCATGGACAACAATATCCGCTCAGAGTAAACTCCTGAAGGAAGTCCACCCTGAAACACATTAAATATGTTTATTCTAGAGCTGATCATCAGCTACATTGACAATATTCTAGCGCTGTGACAACTAATCTATAAAATCAATAATAATAATTTATGAAAATCGCTGTCAACGAATCTCATTATCGATTAGTTGGTCTGCGCGCGCCACGGGGTATGTTACCTCACTATGTTACTTCTGTTCCGAAAACATGCTTTGGAAAGTAAATACTAACGTTGTGTCCCAAATAAAGTACTATACACTTACACTATGCACTATATCCTCTAACTTCTAGTGTGTGAAGTTTAGAAAGGTAATATCGTCTCAAATAGATCACTAGCGGGCTTTTTTACTAACCGGAAGTATAAGCCACTTCCCAGTCGGCGGCGCATGACGTTATACACCCGTAATGCAACGCTGCTAGCTTTAGCGGATACCCAGAGTCACAGACACTGACTTTCTTCAGCTTACTCTTTGTCAACGTTACCTTTTATACCCAACATGACCTCAGTCACCATCAGATGCTTCTTTTCCCTCACTCATCATCTCCAAGATTCATGTTAAGAGTGTATCTGTTTTTATTAAAGGATACAATTTAAAAAAAAAACGTTTTGGACAGCATTCTCTAAACTAACCAGAGAACATGTGACATGAACATATGCAATATTGAGCGATAAAGAGCACCAGGGAGAGATTGTACACTAGGATTTTACAATTGGATCATTCGTACCTGATCTTACACTGCCATGATGTCCAGGGACTTACTCTTTTTAAATGGGAAATACAATTTAGTTTTTCCTTCTTGTTTGCTTTGCATGTACTAGAAAATAATTTGATATTATATTATTTTATATTATATTATACGAAATAACTTGATTTTGCTGTGGCCGTTAACAAAATCTGTGATGCAACTTGTGCTTTTTTGCATACGACGTCACATGACTCGTCTCAGCCCAAATTCAGTGGAAACTCTGCGGTAATTTGTAAATAAATAAATAAATATAAAAATTGCAAGCGCCTCCGATTATTGCGGCGTTTGCTTGATTTTGCATTAATTTCAGCGACCGCATCAATCTTGGACGGCCTGAAACATGTGAGGTCACCGTTTGACTGTGGATAAGTTAGCTGCTCTTTGCTGAAATCTAGCCATGCATCAAATTTAGGGGCTTTTAGACAATTAAAAAGTAGTAGTGTTGAGTGGTTAAAAACAAAAAGGCAGGAAGAAAATGGTGGACCTTGTGCAAAAGAAAACCGGCCACGTGCCTGACAAATTGTTTTATACAAAATTAATAAAGTCACATGCAAAAATCAATAAGAGACAAATAAGAGAAAAATCCATAAGAGACAAACATTATGAATAATGGGAATCACCAAAAATGTATGGTGTGCTTATATAGCGCTTTTATCCAAAGCGCTTTACACTGCGTCTCATTCACATACACCAATGGTAGCAGAGCTGCCATGCAAGGTGCTAGCTTGCCGTCGGGGGCAACTTAGGGTTCAGTGTCTTGCCCAAGGACACTTCGGCATGTGGAGTCATGGCCCGTCCCGGGCCGGGATTCGAACCACCAACCCTACCGACTGAGCCACAGCCGCCTATCCACCATCTCAGTTTCACAACTGCCTCTGTCTGCAAGCAGTTCCTGACCTATCTCCCCCATCAAAATACTCCATTATGAATGACTTACAAAATTGTGATTCACTTTATACAGCTTCTGGATATTTATTTGTATGAAAAAAATTTAAACTAATTTCATTACAGCATTTTAATCGTGTTATGCATCTGTCTCAGGAATATGAAGAGCCAATTTATCTTTGTGACATTTCAAAGACTATTTGTAAAAAGTAGTTTTTAACTATAGCAGGGTTTTTACATGGTAACAAAGCCTACGCTTGGGGTGGGGGGGCGGGGGGGGTCATTCAATTTGAACTACTTAAATCTTGACATTACTCAGAGTTCATGAGAATCACCCAGGAGCTTACAGGATGCACTGCCCAAGGCCACGGTACTAAACAAAAAGAGCTCCGTGTGAAGAGTTTCAGATCAGCAGCCAGAGGCACTAACACACACTCGAAAAAAGGGCATTAAAGTGACATCTGAGGGAGATTGGTGCTAAAATTTACAGATTTTAAATCCTTTGTATGAAGTCGTACTTCAGAGTTTAAAAGAATAAGTAAACAAACAAAAATAAAACCCAACAACCACCTTGTCCAGATCAGAACATAACTACGCTACCTTTGCATCTTGACTCCAGTCAAACACTAAAAAGACACAGTGGGTAAAAAGCAGGAGAGGAGTCAATCCACACATGAATCTGGAATGGGTTGCACAATATTAACTTACACTGCATGGAAGCCCCGCCCACTTTTCTACAACCTTACATGCTCTCAAATGGACTTGCTTTCTGCTTTGGTAAATGGAGAACGCATTGAGTTCACTGATGTGAAAAAAAAATCATTTATAATATAAAGTGGAGTCCTCTTCCACTCCTCCATGACATCACGGAGCTGATGGATGTTAGACAACTTTTGCTACTCCACCTCCCGTTTGAGGATGCCCCACAGATGCTCAACAGGGTTACCTTCACCCTCAGCTTCTTTAGCAAGGCAGTGGTTGTCTTGGAGGTGTGTTTGGGGCCTTCATCATGCTGGAATACATGCCCTGCGGCCCAGTCTCCGAAGGGAGGGGATCATGTTCTGCTTCAGTATGTCCCAGTACATGTTGGCATTCATGCTTCCCTCAATGAACTATAGCTCCCCATTGCCGGCAGCACTCATGCAGCCCCAGACCATGACACTCTCACCACCATGCTTGACTGTAGGCAAGACAAACTTGTCTTTGTACTCCTCACCTGGTTGCCGCCACACACGCTTAAAACCATCTGAACCAAATAAGTTTATCTTGGTCTCATCAGACAACAGGACATGGTTCCAGTAATCCATGTCCTTAGTCTGCAGCAAACTGTTTGCGGGCTTTCTTGTGCATCATCTTTAGAAGAGGCTTCCTTCTGGATGACAGCCATGCAGACCAATTTGATGCAGTGTGCGGCGTATGGTCTGAGCACTGATAGACTGACACCCCCCACCCCTTCAACCTCTGCAGCAATGCTGTCAGCACTCATACGTCTATTTCCCAAAGACAACCTCTGGATTTGATGCTGAGCACGTGCACTCAACTTCTTTGGTCGGCCATGGTGAGGCCTGTTCTGAGTGGAACCTGTCCTGTTAAACCTCTGTATGGTCTTGGCCACCCTCCTGCAGCTCAGTGTCAGGGTCTTGGCAATCTTCTTATAGCATAGGCCATTTAGACATTTTCACTTAGGGGTGTACTCAATTTTGTTGCCAGTGGTTTAGACATTAATGTCTGTGTGTTGAGTTATTTTGAGGGGACAGTAAATTTACACTGTTACACAAGCTGTACACTCACTACTTTACATTGTAGCAGAGTGTCATTTCTTCAGTGTTGTCACATAAAAAGTTGAAATCAAATATTTACAAAAAATGTGAGGGGTGTACTCACTTTTGCTAGATACTGTATTTACTGGTGCTTTAAAGAACCCAGAAATGGTTCTTCACATGGTTCTATATACATTTATATTTGACTAAGCTAACAGACAAGTATATGTAGGGCTGATCGATATGACAAACATATCATATCACGATACATGAGGACATTTCTACAATACACGATGCGTAATACAATTTTTAATTTAGCTAACAAAATGTCCGCCAAACAGTAGTAAAATAAACAAAAAACTGTTAAAGAGTTTGACAATTCTTGTCTTTAATGCCTACAAAAACAAACAATATTACGTTTTTAAAAATATATACGTGAAATCAACAGCACTCATTTAATGAGAACAATTTAATTTGTAATTATTAAAAAAGGTAAAAACATCACCTCAATGATATCTCAGAAAAATGTCTCGTGTAATTATCATGGTATTGATATTCTATCACTATACATCAACCAGGCCTAAGTATATGTATACTTATCATTTACATTTATTCATTTAGCAGACGCTTTTATCCAAAGCGACTTACAAATGAGACACACTCACACACCAATGGTAGCAGAGCTGCATGCAAGGTGCTAGCTTGCCATTGGGGGCAACTTAGGGTTCAGTGTCTTGCCCAAGGACAATTCAGCATGGGATCACCCGGACCGGGATTCGAACAACCAACCCCACGATTAGTGGACAACCCGCTCTACCGACTGAGCCACAGCCGCCCATGTGGCATATCAATTAGCTACTTATTATTTTATTAGGGATGACCATGAAAAAGGCACTTTGTTTTTATCTATTAAAATTTTATACAACCTACAAAGTGCCAAATCCAACAATTTACAAATATCGTTAATGGTAATGAAAATGTGAAAGTGATTAAAATATGCCGTTTTGTCCCCCTCACCTGCATATTTTCACACATTTGAACATGTAACAGATCAACAGTGAAAATGTACTGTGGTTTTGTTAAATGTTAAATCAAGAGCAGGGAAAAATCAGCAACATAAACCTACATCAGGAGCAGTACTAATCAGTATCTTACTCTGTATATTAAACCTTAATCAAGCTTCTTGTCTGGCGGTTTTCCTGAGGATTCTTGTGTACTTAAACCGTGGCAGCACCCCTACAGTCACTTTGCCTTTTTATAGTAATAAAACTCATTTGAGTTAGAGAACGGATGCTACAATAAAAAAAATGTACGCGTCTGCTCAACTCAGCATGAGCCATTTATCACACAGGAGTGAGGCGAGCTGACTGACAAGACGATGGCATAAGATTTGGTTTCAAAAGTTCTTTTACGCTTAATATAAGCGAGTCTGTCATTGTACTGTTTTTTAGAAGAATAAACCCACAATTCAAGAAATTACTGCCCCTGAATTGTCGCCAATTCGAAAGTGAAAGGCGCACAGCAGCACGGGAAAAGGGGGAAAGCTCCCACACCCCCCACGATACAGGTTTTGCCAGTGTTGTCACAGGTGGGACATCCCTAGAACAAAATAAACTGAGTACCGGTGTAATGAGTGTGTGAACGCTGGTAAATATGACGTCCAATACAACAGTGCTGAAGCCACTGGGTCTACTATGGAGGTCTCCATAAAACAAGAGGATCCATGTTACACATTTTCCAGATAAAGAGGAAAAATAAATAAATAAATAAAATTTAAAAAAAATTTAAAAACCCCACTGATTCGGTTTCTCCAAAAAAAAAAAAAAACCTTCGACACAGCTCGCATATTGATTACAAGGACGCCATAAACCTGCGCTGTCTCCAGGTTTTATTGATCTCAGATGCCTGAAATCCATTAGCGCCCTTTACATTCATAGTGCTTTGTGTCCCCGCTAGGATACAGAGAGTTCTCCCTCATGTTTTCTTTAAACACCACTGTGTCGACGCGAAAGAGCAGCGGCAGTGGATTAGTGGTGCTGGCCAAGGGCCTGGCGGCGCTGCTCTTTGGCTGGCTCGCTCATCAAGGGCATCCAAGTGATCCGAATTACCAGAGCGGATTCTGCGTCCAACGGCTCCAGGAAGTGTCCAGCTAAGAGCCGGGCGAGACCGACTTCCCGCATTTGACCATTATTAGTGCCTGTAGGAGGCCTTGGCTCGGAGATACAGTGCTGGGAATTGCACACAACACCTCTTATATTGAGTCGAGAAGCTAGATAAGAAACAGGGCAGAAATAGAAACAAACAAGAGCACGGAAGAACAGCACAGAGACGAATCCTCATGAACCAACCGTCAGTGGGTTAAGGTTCGACGTCTGTGCTTGACAGCTCTCCAAATAGCATCCATGCATACAGACAGTATACGCGCAGGCAGAATACGTGCATTATTTTTCATTCTTTGTTATTAGAGACTTGCATCATGATAAACATATGGAGAAGGATAATGATTATCGTGGTGCATGTGGTCCCTGTGGCATTTCATTGCAATCAATGGCTGCAGGCCAGTTTAGTCTCCTTCCTGTCTCCTTGCTTCCTCTCTACGAGTCCAAGTTCTAGACAGATCAAATCAGAACCCTGAAATCCCCGAGCACCTTCATTCCACAATGAGCACGTCAGAATATCTTTTAAATCAAATTGCTCGATGGGGCTGCACAGCAGTAATAAAAGCTGATAAAGGAGAGTGAGATTGCTGTATTACGGAAAGGTTTATCTTAGGAGAGTGCACTGTTTAATTACACCTTTAAACAGAGCAGAGTGGGATGAGTACAAGTCATTTCTACAGAGAACAAATGCATTAGATATGATTTAGGTCAACCAAAACTGGCTGGAGGGCAGCATGATGGCGGAGTGAGTAACGTTACCGCCTCACATCTCCAGAGTCCCTGTTTCGATCCTGACCTTGGGTTAGAGTCTGTGCAGAGTTCATGTTCTGTATGGGTTTCCTCTGGGTTCTCCAGTTTCCTCCCATTTCCCCAAAACATGCCAGTGGGTGCATTAGTTCCACCAAATCGCTCCTGGGGGTGAATGTACACATACATGCTGCCCGGGGTGTATTCTCATTTCGAAGGTATTCCTAAAAGAGCCTCCAAATCAATAAAGCTCTTAATGAAAATGAAATCTGGCTGGATTACTCACATGTTCTCCATGGAACTAGTTTCCAACAATAAGTCATTCAGAAATCTTCCATCCATCCATTTTCTGTACCGCTTATCCTAGACAGGGTCACGGAGAGAGCCTGGAGCCTATCCCAGGGGAACACAAATGGCAGGGAACGCACCCATTTACACACAGGATTAACACACCCATTTACACACTACAGACAATTTAGAAATATCAATCTTCCTACAATGCATGTCTTTGGGCTGGTGGAGGAAACCCCCAAAGCATTGGGAGAACATGCAAATCCCATGCACAGAAGGCGGAGGCAGGATTGGAACCCCCCAACCCCGGAGATGTGAGGCTAATGTGCTAAACACCAAGTGTTTTAAAGCCTTCTAATTCAGAAATATTAAAAAACACAAAAATCAGCTGAAACAGTTTAGAGCTTCACTTCTTTTACAAGGAGCAATTAACCCTGATGCTAAAGTTCCCAAGTCAAAAAACTTCAGATTAGCCGCAAATGACCGCAGAACGATCAGGAAGTTGGGGGTGGATTTTATACACGAGCTGCTGTTTGTGAAGAGATATTTAGAGCTAATTAACCCTCAGGCACCTCTGTGGAGAATCTAAGAAGCAGGAAAAGAGGATTTTGTCATTACTGGCTGAGGAGGAGCAGCCTGCACTGACCATCTGTTTCTGTCGCAAGATAGTTAAGCTAGCACCGCAACAAACCTCACGAAAAATGCTCATTAAAACAGAATGATCGGTTACAAGTCTCCATGAGTACAATAATAATAATAACAATAATATTAACAATAACAACAATAATAAAGCTCAAACGACTACATTTATTGTAAAAGAGATCATTACGGCCTAACCTGCAAAATGATTGCGTCCAAGATAAAAGTGGCCTCAAATCTGAGTTTTATCCCGGGACACATTTTTGATGTTGTAAAAAATATATATAATAACAAGAATAATAATAATAAAATCAATAAACTAAATAATAAATGAAGAAACCTTACAATCAATTCCACTTTGAGCCACCTCCATGTTATTTAGCTTCACAGCATGATCTGTTTAATGTAGTACTTTTGTCAGCATTCAAAAATTCTATACAAACGTGCACACTCAGGCATGTAGTGCGATTGTGGTCTGTGTGTAATTACGGCAGGGGAAAGAAGAAAAACACCTCCAATCGCACCCTAACTTATTTTGGGAATTTCCCAGAATTCAGCTGACATCTGATGGGTTTTACCCGACCTCCACACATACTTCTAGTTAGATTTGGATATTTCACATACCTATTCCTGTCTAATGTATAAATGGAATTTAAAACCCTAGTGACATCTTTCAAGGAACGTGTGCAAGTGCGTGTTTGTGCCGATTCACTCAGTGCTAAAATGCAGGCTATACGCTTTATTTATTTATTTATTTATTTATTTATTTATTAGCATGTAGCTCCGGTATAAAACTAAAAAGACTAACTGTAAACCCCAAACACTTTCGATGAGCGTGTTTAAGTGTTAAGTGTTAAGCACAGTGTGCACTGCTACGTGATTAAGATTCCAACGTGTCCACTTAGAAGCACAGGAATGAGTCAGATGAAGCACAATACATTATACATTCAGAGAAGCGCAGCTGTCAACACGTCAGTTATTAAACCAGAGTGTGGGAACCAGTGGTTCACAGAAATTCAGCTAACACTTCATTATGACACTTCCCCATCCTCATCCCTCCCCCCACTGCTTTTCACAACTTTTCAAAACTTCAGTTTATTGGTCTATTCTGCCTTTACTTTACTAATGCCGTTCTTCACGGTGTGTCGAGATGCTCTCTGAGGCTCATGAGCTCATACAATAGGAGGTCCGGTTCAGAAAATGAACACCGGGATTTAAAGCGTCTGTTTGGAGAAACGGGACAAAACACTGCGCAATGATCTCTGAAGACATTTTTACAATATGTCCAGATTACGATAATTATGTCCACATAAGTACCCGCAATAACATGCAGATAAAAAGTTTAAAAATGTCTCCAAACAATAAATTATCCAATGAAGAAAATTGAACAATTCATACAGAAGAAGACAGTACATCATAACAGTTTCGTGTTGATGCGAGTCGGTCAGTCTTTTACAATTACTAATTATATTCCCTCAAAAACACACAGGGTGAGCGTTATATAAATCACACCAATTCCATTGTCCACGGCTAACTAACTTACTTAGAGGTTTGGTGACATGACTAAAACAAAATTTTTGAAGACATAATCCACAGGTTTGCTCACAAACTGCCAGCAATGTTGCATCTAAATAAAAATAAAACAAATAAAAGTAATAAAATTTGTTCAGTGATATCTACAAAAATCAAATTTTGTTTTTTAATATTTAAAAAAAAAACATATACACAACAGTTTGATTTTTAATAAAAATCAATGATATATTTGACACGGAAAAGAAGGAAAAATTAAAATTAAAAAAATCTTTTAAAAACATTTCACGAACGCAGGATGATCATTTCTCTCTATGGATTCTAGTTGCAGGAGGATTTCCGGCACAAAAGGTACACTCCCTTCGCTCCTAGATTCACTTGGTCGTCCGTTTCCAGTTCATCCGTGTGGAGCAAATGAGAACCTGGACCGTGTTTCTAATCGACAATCATTACTGACATGAATGAAACTAAATCAGGTCTTTAAGTCCCTTTAAACCGAAATCAGTTGACATTTGGAGCATCAGTGTTCTTAAACTGGATCTGGAAAGCAAGGGCACGTCAATAATTCATTCACAGAGATGACAACGTGCCAAACTCTATGTGAAATGGTCTGATCACTATGCAGAGCAGGTTACATTACAGCTGGAGAAAGGACAGCATGTAGAAAGGGCATGCTTCACTCCAGCATTCTGGGTAACGGCTTTTCTGTTCTTTGTGATTTTGTTCCCCCCTAGCTAGTAAAGGCGAAGCTTTTATATATTTGCCGCTGGCGTAATGTAAACCGACCGTGATCGACCTCTATTCCATCATTCAGGACAAATCATCTCATCATACTGTATATTCTCGGAAGTAAAGGCACCGGATAGGACTTTTCCTTACGCTGTGGAAGTACCACCAAGTGTACATGTGTATCCTTTATATATATATATATATATATATGGAAACATTAACATAGTATACCTCTAAAAGCAATTTAAGGTACATAATTGACCACCATATCAAGCACAGAGCTTCCTGGTAAAAAACGCACACTAAAAGGTACAAAAGACATCAGTGACAAGTAGTGTCCTTTAATTTCTGAGAGTGTATTTTCCTGATACAGTTTGCACAATGTATGTGTTTGAATACAACAATTAACTAGAAAATAGCAAATTTGAAGAGCAAGCTTTGTTAATATCAGAACTCTTCTTTTTAAGGAAACGTTTAATCACAAGTTGAAATAGAAGCAAAGTCCGCTCGCTGGCCTTCTTACAGTGTCAACGTTAATCAACCATAAAAGATCAGACAGTTACCTCACCGCCGAGATAGAAATATATAATATATAAATTTAAGCAAATTAAAGTGCAGTTCTTCCTTGTCCGTGTGCACGTCAGAGCACCTCTTTTCCCTCTCGGCCAAGCTCTACTTCACCTTATAATGACAAGAGATGTGTCATTTTTTGCACTTTAGGTCATGTGACCCTATAATGATCAAAATGCAACTTGCACAACCACATACAACGTGGTGCATCCTTTTCCACACCACTTATCCTACACAGGGTCACAGGGAAGCCTGGAGCCTATTCGAGAGAAGCAGGGGGACACCCTGGGAGGGGGGGGAGGGGGGGGGTCTGACTACGATGACACCCTGGACTAGGGACTCCCTGTATGTGGGGGGACACCCTGGACGGGGGCCTGACGACACCCTGGACGGGGGCCCGACGACACCCTGGACGGGGGCCCGATAACACCCTGGACGGGGGCCGACCCATCGCAGGGCAAAATCACAAACGTTCACACACGACAGACAATTTGGAAATGTCAATCATCCTACTGAGCATGTCTCTGGACTGGGGGAGGAAACCTGAGAACCCGGAGGAAACCCCTGAAGCACTGGAAGAACCTGCAAACTCCACGCACATAGGAGGAAGAGGGAATCGAACCCCCGGGCGTACGTACATCACAGAAAGAATGTTTATTTGTTTGTTACAGATACAAGGCTTCTGTACAGAGATGTACTGCACAATAACTATTTCCTTCAGCTGGTTTAAACCGTCTTAATATCCTGAAACCCTGATATATAATTTTAAGTGAAAATGTAAAAACCAGATCACTCCTTCCCCACAGAGCAGGAATCTTCTCAGACAGACAAAAAAAAAAAAAAAAAAAAAAAGGAAAGGGAAATGAAGGTGTGCATGATGTAGAGATGGTGCAGCTGCATGCACTGGGTTCATCCGCTCGCCTTTTGTTTTTTTATTAAAGAGTTTGTAAACAAACTGAGAAGTTTATCCCACGACACTAAGGGCAACTTCTCTGCAGCCTCATCAGTGCACAAGGACAAGCTGCTGAAACTCCTGCAGTCTCCTGTTTAGAAAAGAACCCCGTACTTTTACCGCATTACAACCTGAAGACTGTAAGTGAGCATCAGCAAAGCAGTACAACACACACACCGGGCAAGTCCAAAACAACAAACCCTGTCGACATGTTAGCATTCCACTCCACACAACACGATCCAAAACCTCTCCTCTACTCTCCGCCCTGCTTGTACTCACCTTCCCGGCTGATCACTGTGGCTTCTCAAACCGCGACACGGCTACACGGATGAATGCGGGTCAGAAACCAGCAGCAGGTTTCACTGAGGCTGAGAGAGAGAGAGAGACGAGACGTTCGTTCTGCTTCAGCCGACAACACGGGAATGAACTCAGCTTACTGGAGCGTTGCACAGAAGCGGAACACACTGGCAAACATCGCGAGAACAGACGAGACGAGATCTGACCGTCCAATCAGCAGGCGAGATTTTTTAACCGATTCGACTACTGACGGCGGGTATTCCTGTGCTATTATTGGACGGTTGTTTTTGTGATTGACACGGCAGATAGCCAATCAACTACCGCGACTGTCTATTTACTAACAGTTGTGCAGAGCTGTAGACATTCGACGCGATTAGGTCACGCAAATATGCACGCAATTCAAGCAGATATTTAATACAAAATATTAATTATATATCCATCCATCTTCAACCGCTTACTCCTTTTCAGGGTCATGGGGAACCTGGAGCCTATCCCAGGAGGCATCGGGCACAAGGCA
>JAFFST010041248.1:18075-28787 GCA_022414735.1 Noturus placidus | reverse complement strand
AAACACTTAAGTGTGACAAACATGCAAAGGAACAGGAAATGAGGAAGGGGGCAAACACTTTTTCACACCACTGTAAGATAAAGAAAAAAAAATATATATATATATATTTATTTTATTTTTCTTATATAACTATGCAAAGACCGTTAGTGGTTTGCACGTTTGCCTCACACCTCCAGGGTCCGGGGTTCAAGTCCGCCAGGGCCATATGTGTGTGGAGTTTGCATGTTCTCCCCGTGTGTCGGGGCTTTCCTCTGGGTACTCTGGTTTCCTCCCCCAGTCCAAAGACATGCATGGTAGTCTGATTGGCGTGTCTAAAGTGTCTGTAGTGTATGAATGGGTGTGTGAGTGTGTATGTGATTGTGCCCTGCGATGGATTGGCACCCTGTCCAGGGTGTACCCCGCTTTGTGATGCTTACTGGGATAGGCTCCAGGTTCCCTGTGACCCTGATAAAGGAGTGTTAGATTTCAAAGAAAACACACAAACCAGATGTATTATATAACATAGCAGCAGAGGGTGTTGGTTGTTAGATTGCACTGGGTGAATCACCGTCTTGGTTTATGGTGACACGTCATTAAAATCTCCTTTGCATCACTCTCTCAGCGCTTTTGCAGATGCACATTTTGCGTAGGTGCATACTATGCATCCCAGGGTTGCTTCTCAGAGCAGCCGTTGGTTATGCAAACGGACTAAACATGCTTTGCATACTGTTCAACCGCAGACGCGCCCACAGATTGTGACGTTCAAAGCCTAATTCATCCTTCTAACCTGCTTTACCCGATGGCAAACTATGCCATTTTCTTCAGACGTCCACCAAGGCGTCTCGTGTTCATGTTTACCTAGTTGACTATGTCCATGACTGTGACGTTACAAGCCGTTCACGCAAGCAATAGTGGTGCGTGAAGAGTGTCGCGTGCCCAGACCGGGCTGTGCGTGTGAGAGCGCCGTGGCTTTGCGCATCTCGCGCACGCAGTGTGTGTGAACAGCACGCGCGCTGCAGCAAAGGGCGCTCCGAGCACGCGGCAGACACACCCAGAGGAGAAAATGCTCTCCACTAATGCGCAAGTATACACTCCAAAGAGCTTGAGATGAGCCTTGCTTGCACGAGTCGGAATAAGTGGCCAGATCGAGAGAAGAAGATTTTTTTTTTATTATTATTATTATTTCCTGAAAAGGCAAAAACATCCCTGCTATGAAACGAATTCGAAAAAAATAATAATAATAATAATAATTCATGATAAAAGCCGAGAGTCGTCTGTGCAATGCGCTCTCTCGTGCCAGCGTGTTTGTGAAAACAATCATGCACCAGGCAATTGCTCTACTGTTTTTTTTTTTCTTTTTCTAAGGGGTAGCGGAGCGACACACAGAAATCACCACAATAATAGGTAACGTCTATTATTATACTTTTTGTTCGTTTTAACCGTCAATAAATGGTATTCTGATTATTTGGAATGCGTTGTGTTTTGCGGGCAAGATGGCGCCGAGCAGTCAGGTGACCTTGTGTGTGTTTTTTTTTTTTCTCCTCCTGGCTGATGCGGAAGTGAATTCCCCCCTAAAATGCTATTGGCTGGTTTGAACTCTGTAGTGATAAGAATTGGTTTGTGGTTGGAGTGTGCCATGTGGCAGTCAAATGCATGTGACAAAAGTGTTTTTAAAGACGAAGTGGTGGTGGTGGTGGGGGGGCTTGTTGGATCTGTAGTGCCACTGAGGACACCAGTGATAAAGAGCGGTGATCATGCAAAGTAAACAGTCACTTGGAGTTCTCAAGGTTATGAAATGTGCAATTCGATGAAACCAAGCCGACATGGTTTTTTATTTTTTCAGTCCACGCATCTGGGTGTTCTATGTATTACTAAATGCACATCATTACTGATATGTGTTTACATTGCACCGTGTTTAATGCGTTTTAAAAGAGCAGATTTGTTTGAGGTGTGATTTAAAAAAAAATGTATCAATAATAATAATAAAAAAAAAAAACAAGTGATGCAAGTTAAACGGGTGGGTGCCATTGTGCACTCCCTTTAGAATCGACTTTCAAAGGGGGAGGGGTCCATTCATCATGACAGTGTGCCATAGAACATCCTAAATTGATTACTGTACTAAATAATTTATTTCCAAAATACACTCATGGTGACGCATGAGCACATTTCCGCCTGGTTGTCCAGAGTAAGGAATGCAGTGTTCAATGTTTCTCTCTAGCTTACATCATGCTGCGTTCATTCACTTCACTGAATCATTTTTTTTTTTTTAGAAATTTTTATTATAGATTTTTCAATGACTGTTATTTCAAACAGTACTGTAAGTGTTGTGACCTCGAAGACGTGCTGCTTATACAGCAAGCTAACTATATTGTTCGTTTAGTTTAATCTTTGGCGCCTTCGCTACTTTGGGTGATTATTTTTTTTTTTAACGCATAGATGTCACCCGTCACCCTAAAACAGACTTTACTGGATCAACCAAACCCTTCCCCCTGTTGTAAACCCCACCCGATTTCAGGGCGGGCGTTCATTGGTCGCGCATCCTGTGCTAGGCTGTTCAGACTCGAACGCGCGCTGCTGATTGGTCCGCGGTGACGACAATCCCACACCCAACTCCCGCCTCCTGCAGGCGTCAAGTTTGGCCGACTGGCAAGCTCTAGTTTGTAAAGGGGCTATAGCTGAATGTGCAGCGAAGACTCCCAAGTCTTAACTGCGCTCTTTTTTTTTATTAAATCCGTCACTCAGAGACCCCCAGGATGGATATGAAGAAGAGGATTCATCTGGAATTGCGCAACCGGACGCCGTCGGACGTAAGCGGCTTTATGATTTCCCGACTTCGGAAGATTTAAAAAAAAAAAAAAAAAAAAATCCCAACCCTCCTAAAATCGCTGCTAGAATAAGGTCCGTGTGCGCGGTCGACGGGGTCCGCGTGAGCTTTGCACGCGGTCCACTTTGATGTGTTGAATGAAAAGTTTGAGGTGACTTTGTTAACGCGGGGCCGCGGTCACAGCTCGGAATCAACTCGACGTGTTTACACATGGACCAGGGCTTTCTTTCTCAGTTTGCTCGGGTTTTCTCAACTTTTCAAGGCTCCTGATCGATCGGGCTCGCTGTGGGGAACGTGTAACAGTCACGCGCATTGTGTAGCCAGTGTATAAACAAGGGAAGCGGCACGAGAAGCCATATTTGTAACTTTGTAGCCCCGATCGCGCCCTTTTCCTTTGCGTCCCCGCAGCTGCAAAACACACACACACACACACACACACACACACACACACACATCCTTAACCATTCCGACCTTATTGCTTCCCAGTCGTCTGGGTTCACCTGGTGACTTGAGCAACCTGTGGGACAGATTGAAATCGTCATGCGGACAGATGGACTAGCTGAGATCTGACCAATCTGCTATGTTCTAGTGTTTATTTATTTATTTGTTTAATTATTTAGCTACAGGACGTACACAGCAGCTCTAATTGGTCGACCAGACAGACCTGCACCAAAGCTGAACGTTCGAAAAATCCCACGTTATTACTGTGTGTGTGTGTACGCGCGCGAGTGCATACTGTGTGAAGCACACGCACGCGATTGCTGTTCAATTCTCGGGGTCATCTCTACATGGAGTTGCGTAAAGGCGCGCGCGCGAGCGAGCGAGCGAGCGAACCCCCATTAAAACTGCATTATGTCGGTAGTGAAGATGTCACGAGCGAACAGGCGTTTGGAATCATAACCCCGACGTGCTCGGGTGATTACACCCAGAGGGCTGTCGGTGTTTGCTCTGAAGCACGTTTGGTTACAGAGGCGTCCCAATGCAGCGTTCAGAGTCCCGACATGTTGTTTTTTTTTTTTTCTTTCTAATGCGTCCAAAAACACCGCGTCGAGTTCAGTGCAGTTCGACTCGGATGGCACCGGCGGTTCCGAGCATGTCAGATCTCGGGCTGTAGGGGATGCGTTTGTGTGAGTGAGGAGCGCGAGCGCTACGCTGCTCCAGTTCCGACATCTAGGACACGCCGCCATTTTAACCAGCAACAAAGGCGCACGGCGTTTAATCGACTCGAAACGGTACCGTTCCTCGGTTCTTACAGTCCATCGTCGAGTAAAACATCAACCGGGTCTTGTTTTCGAAGTCCGCCCGCACAGTTTGAAATAAATAAATAAATCCCCGTATTTTATTTAGTTAGTTATTTATTTATTTATTTGGTACCCCACAGACCTGGTAGCATTTCGGCGATGTCGTGTTACTCGCCCCTCCTACTCCTCAATTCTTTAGTCCGTGTACTCCTGGGACAATTTAAGGGGATTTAACTAACTCTTCAAACGCTGGCCTGTTCTGTTCTACATTGTAGCTTTTGTTTGTCGGTTTTTATTTATTTATTTATTTGATGTTTGCGGCGTCGGATTAAAGCGTTTGAAGTGCTGAAGTCGAACAGACGGTTGGTTGCAGAGACAGCCATTTTGTTGTGTGAGGGGGAAAACCGAGTAGAGCTGACCCGAATAATCGGTCATTGCTGTAGACTGCTGATTACTGTAATCGACACGATGTCATGGCTTCAATAGACTCCCCTTTATTCACCCAGTGTATTTATTTTCTGTGTTGAGCTTGAATATTTTCCCCCGATTACACGAACGGGTTAGATATTTCAACAATTTCACAGGAAATGCACCTTAAGTAATTATAATAGAGCAATATGTTGAGTGGAGTTGATGGCGTGAAAGAGTCCACACCACACGGGCAAACACATACAGGTTCATTAACCAGAAAACCAGGTGGGGAAATGGTATTGTGAACTTCCCCATGATGAATCATGACATGTTTATTTTTATTTCTTGCATTTTTCAGATGTATGTAATATTGGAACACTTGCGAAAACACGTCATTTTGATGTAAACATGTGACATCATGTGGACGAACAAAGGAACCTTTTTTTTTTTTTTCTCCGATTGTAGGCTCAGGATGGTCAAAAATCAAATAGTTCTATGGATATTGTGGAAATGATGTACTAATCATGTCTGAGTTATATGAAGAGGTGATTTGTTCATTAGGAATTGTACAAGAACATCCTCTGTAGTCCAAGCAAGCTACACTCTGAGTCAGAAGCTGGCAACAGTAGTGATGTGACTCAATTTAAGCTTGTAATATGAACCCGAAGCCAGTCCAACACCAAGCACTCTTGACTGATGGGGAGCTGCAGAGTCGGACATTTGTACACACGTTGAGCTTGGTTTTATTTCCAGTTTGTCCATTTTCCTCACACATTTACATCCTTTGTCTTTTGTTAGGTGAAAGAACTTGTGCTCGACAACTGTCGGTCAAACGAAGGCAAAATCGAAGGCCTTACAGACGAGTTTGAGGAGCTGGAGTTTCTAAGCACAATCAACGTCGGCTTAACTTCAGTCGCCAACTTGCCCAAGCTTAACAAACTTAAAAAGGTACAGCAATGTTTCCCTTTATTGCATTAAACAAATGACCTTTCGTTGTATCTCACATTTGTATTTGCATGATTAATATAGATGGCTTTGTTTTGTTTGCAATAGCTTGAGCTTAGCGATAACAGAATCTCGGGTGGTTTGGAGGTACTGGCAGAGAAATGTCCCAATCTCACCCATCTCAACCTCAGCGGCAACAAGATCAAAGATCTCAGCACCATCGAACCCCTGGTGAGTTTTAAAGGACACAGAGGCCATACATGCTTATGGAAATTAGCGAGAATCTTTTAGCGACTGAGCAATATGTGTCTATGCTGCACCATAGAATAAATATTAACTGTTGTAGACCTGCAGGTTCTTGTGTACCCATCCTTTGTACTTTGTCATTAAACCCATGTGCCGTTGTCGTAATGAAGCAGTCATATAACATCAAAGTTCCCAGTCTAGTTTTATGTTTTGCCTGCTAGAACCTTTTCTTGCCAGTTTATATTCGCCCTTCTATTTTTAATGATTTGGCACAAGACGGACATTGAACATACCTTATCTGATACACTGGTAAGCTAAAAAAGGGTTGTACCTGGTGGTTACAATCGTATTAGTAAAATACCTAAAGACTACAACTTGCATTGTTAGCATAATATAACAATTTAAGCCTTAAATATGAGTCGTGTACAGTCCGTTTGTGTTATGTGCCTGTGGTGTGCCCAAACAATTATACGTTAGTGTTTGAGGGTTTTTTAATTTTTTAATTTTTTTATTTTTAAATTATAAACCTTTTTAGGCTATAATAAATGCATAATGCTTAAGCGAATAAGGGAAATATTGAATAGTTTTGCAGGTATAATATACATACTACATTTAAATTAATTCTAAAACATTTCCTGCTTCAACAGAAAAAATTGGAAAGCCTTAAAAGTTTAGACCTGTTCAACTGCGAGGTGACAAATTTGAACGACTACAGAGAAAACGTCTTTAAGCTGTTGCCTCAGTTGACATATCTCGATGGCTATGACAAAGAGGATAAAGAGGCACCTGACTCTGACGCAGAGGCCTATGTTGAGGGATTGGATGACGATGAAGATGAAGATGATGGTACTTTTTATTCATCCATGTTTGGGTCGTTGTGTTCCCATTAAACCACATGCACCATATGGCTACATGCTTTGACGAACGATAGATAGATGGATGGATGGATATTAGAGATATATATATTTTATTAAAGTTAATTGAGGAATATTTTTCCATTTGGCAGAAGTAGATGAGGAGGAGTACGATGAAGATGCAGCTCCAGGAGAGGAAGATGAAGAAGAAGGAGATGAGGAAGACGAGGAGGAAGGGGAAGAAGAAGAGGAGGAAGATGTCAGTGGAGAGGTGAATGCAGCAGTACTTTAAATATACAAGTATTTACTCCTGTGATGTCTTATAAAAGGAACAAAGTGTATCTTTTTATTTTTTTTAATTTAACACTAATTTCTTGTGTTAGGAGGAGGAGGAAGAAGACTTAAATGATGGTGAAGTTGATGATGAGGATGACTTTGGTAAGGAAATAAGCTATTTTTATTTAGCCATTTTGGATTTGGTTACAGAATGAACAGAAATTCCCTCGGAGTGTTAGACGATTTTCAATTGCTGTATGTTATTAAGGTAGAATTCTACCGTAATGATTTCTGCATCAAATTTGTTAATGGTGAAAATGAGGGCTATATGTTCTAGTCACATTTCCTAATATTGTAAACGATATAGAATATAACACACAAAACCCATTATTTCTATTTTCTGTGCATTGGCATTTGGTTTTACTACTGACGATTATATAACAACAAAATGACTGCAGGTTAACAATGGTCCTATTAATTTTGTTTCCCAAAATGAATATTAACATTTGTCTTTAAAATATTTTTAGACACTTCTATTTACAGCTGTAATATATATATAATATATATAAAAATATATATTTTTTTTAAGTTACACCACTCCCCTCTCCAGCCCATGAAATAATTATGAAATAAAATCTCCTTTAAGGTGCAGTTGTGATGTGACTATATATGTATGTATATGGTTTAAATCTCAGGAATGTCTCAGGAATAAAATGTGCTATTTCCCCCCCTAGCTGCAGACGAGGAGCGGGGACAGAAGAGGAAAAGGGAGTTGGATGAAGAAGGAGAGGAGGATGATGACTGAACATGCACTCTTGGGTTCCCTTTGTGATCTGACTGTTTTAATCCTCTGTTTCTATGTCCTAATGTAATTTTGCGGTGGTTTGGGGAGGTATGCAAATGGTAGGGGTGGGTTAGTAGATATATAAGGACACAGTTTAAATATTAGTTTTTTGTTTTATTATTATTATTATTATTTTTTTTTTAACCTTTGTTTGACCCCATTCTTTTTTTTAAACCTCTACAGACGGCTGGCAACACAGTAGTGGAAATTTCCTATTGTCCGAAAATGAGTTTGTTCTTTGTAATTTTTTTGTTCTCTTTTTTTTTTTTTTTTGTTGATGCCTATACAGATTGCTGGGTATGACTTGTGTATTTAAATGACAAAAAAATACCAAAAACCTTTTAAAAACAGCATGTCTGACTCTATTTTAAATTTGACTACTGGATTTCAAGAGGGTTTTCTTACCCACCTTTTTTTAAAATCACACCTTTTTTTGTTTGTGTACATTTGCGTCTCTTTCGTGTTCTCGTCATCATGTGACGTGCTGTTCAGGTGCAGAGGAAGTATCGGAACCTGCACAGTACAACCTCTCAATGTGATTATTTTTATTTTATTATTATTTTTTTTAAAAATGTTTAGAACTGAATGTCTGCCCTTGTCAAATGACTCCTAGAAACCCTTTCTCCTTCTTGCGTGGATAGTTCAGAGGTCTCGTGTTCTTTGTAAATAATGACCAAATATATTTTTTTCTATTCCCTTTGATAACGGCAGACATTTTTCACCATTAATCTCAGTTGTAACAGTTAACTGTAATAAAACGAATGAAAACACATGCAGCTGTAAAGTAATTTTGGCAAGCAGTGATCCAGCAGAATCTACTGAGCTCACGATCACCGTGAAACCACTTTGATTTCTAAATCCAGGTCATTAGTTACTACATTTAATGTATGAAACATACACAGCTGTGTTTAGTGTCCCTACATCTAAATTCTAGAAAGTTCCATTAAAATCAGCCTCTCAACAAAATTGTAATTGTAAGCTCAGGGAAAGGATATTCGCTTGTATTTTATTTGTGTGTGTTCTGTTTGTCTGGATAATTGTGTGGATATTCAGAGATACTTTTGGGTTATTTAATGCGAAGGATGTCTGAGCTGTTAGATGGTTCTAAATTCTACATTTTTGTGATTTTTTTTTTATTTTTATTTTTCCCTCAATCTGGATATTTTGTAAATATTCAGAGATGACACTGAAATTATTTAACGCGAAGGCATTCTGACCTGTATTTGGTGGCTCTAAATTATACTTTTTTGTTTTTATTATTAAAATGAAAAGGAAAAAAAAAGTTTAGATGTGATTGAGAAAGAAGTCAGCATTCTTGTTGATAAGGAGTGAATTGGAGGTTTTTTGGTTTTTTTTACGAAGGCGGTATTAAAAAGAAAAGAACGTTACTCATCAGGTCACGGTGATCTTTCACAATGTCATTTCTATTTTTAAACTAGTCAAATTTGAGGCTTCTCACAATATGAAGGATATATAAATTCATAGATAGTCAATATCCTCTTCCCTGTATAATTTTGTCTGCTGCGTGGGACAGATGGACTCTAGCAGATATTTGGCATGGCTCATGCTGATGTCATCTAGTGGAGGAAATGGGTATTGAACAGGGATGACTCCGAGGCCCCTGAGTACCCAGGGCCCAGCAGATATTATACAGAATAAACAGTTATCCAGAAACATGTTGAAAGCTGTCTAGTATTGGGCATCCACAATTTGAATTGGTAACTTGATTTAGTGAGGGTTTGATATACCCCCAAATTCTTTTTTATATTCGCCCCTTTGAAAGGAATATAGGAATCATGCATGTGTGTATTGATGGAAAAAGAACCACAAGGCTATTAGTTAAGGGACACACCTAACGCTAGATTTTTGTCGTTGGTCTCGAAGTTCCTCAAACACCAAAATTACATTGCTTTTGTATCAAATTGCAAGTCAGCTGGGGCACAGTTACATAAGACACAGTGGGGTTTACCAAGTTGATTATTTTCCAATAACAGCATGTACTGAAGGTTTTTTTTTTTTTTTTTTTTTTCCCTATTCGACCACAGAAAAGTTTGAACAATTACCTTTGTTTAAAATTTTGTAATGAATAACATGGTACTTTTGATCTATTTATCTATTATTTTATACATTTAATGTTGTGGAACATTCACAAGACCGGTTAGCTCATGTTATCTCTTCTGTTTTAGCAGACATTAACAGTTCCCTCACCTGCTTCTCCTTTTGCTCTCTCTTGTTAAGTTAATGAGACATAAAAAAAAATGCACCTTGTCAGGTTTCCAAAAACCAGAAAGCATCCTCCATCCTAAAGACTGAAAGTACTGACTCTGGAGGCTCCTTCCATAAATGTTAAATAAACTTCTCCTTACAGAAAGCTTTACCATCTTAAGGATTATACATTATTATTTGTTAAATAACCGTTTTTAATCTGTTTATTATTTGGTTTTGAATATATGGTGCATCAACTCTACAAGTCCCCACTGAATTAGCTGTTACTGCACAGAAAAACTATCGCGTATTAGAATGTGCACATTAATATAACCTGATGAATTGCCTTACAGCTGGCACAGCTGTTAGAGCTGCTGTTATTGCAAATTAATCACTGCTTTTCTGACCAATCTGATTTGAGTATTCAACAGCGCTTTGGTTTAAACCATAATAATACATGCTTCTAGAGTTGTTCAGTACAGCATTTCTCAATGTTTCAGGTATGTTTAGCACAGGGACAACTCAAGACTCTGTAGAACAGTGGGCCTCCAAGTCTTGAGCTGAGATACTCGACTGGATGGGAATGTTTTTATACTCTCCCATTTACTGTTCATGGAGCAGGAATGAATCAAGCCTTTAAAGGAGGTGAGATTACTTTATGAGACATTATTTTTTAATCATTTTTTTCCCCCTACATGGTCCATAGTCAAACAGCCGGCCTTCTGTGTCTCTGACCTGCCTTCTGTGTCTCTGACCAGGCCAGGGGGTTAAAGCTGCAGGTGTGGATCTGATTATGAATGAAGTAAGGCCTCATTTCAATCAAATGTGACAAAGGAGAGGCTTGCATGAATCTGGGATCAGTCTGGCAAGATTCCTGCTCTCTCCTT
>JAFFST010041244.1:0-11226 GCA_022414735.1 Noturus placidus | reverse complement strand
AAAAAGCGCCTATAGAATTATATTAAATGGAGTTGCAGGAGCCCCGAAAGTTGCGTCTTACTCCATCTCTCGCTCAGCCGGAAGTCAGCTATTATTCTATTATTTAGATTTTTTTAAATATATTATATTATAACATAGTCATTGTCAATGTCAAGTTATCCTGCATTCAGAGGAGGCCATGCTAACTACAGTATGTCCAGATTTTATAGTATTAACTATAGAGTACAAGATTTTATAGATTTAACAGCCTGTTACACAAGATTTAACAGATCTAGACACAGTGACAAATCAGTGTTTGTTTAGCAGTCAATACTGTAATTACAATGTGATGTAATCGGTAACTCATACAGAGCCTTTTCTTACCAACACATTTGAGGAAAATGTTGATATTCCTGGAGCTAGCTGGCAAAATTGCTGTAGGCATTACTAATAAATGTTATGTTTGGCAAAAATGTTTCCCAAGTGCACAGCAACAGTGTTCTCACAAATGTATCTTGTCTCTGACTTCCTATGTTGAAATTTAATTTAAACATACCATAGAGTTGTGGCCATAAGGTAACTTTTTAGATTATTTGTCTGCAACAAATTTAGCCTACTAATCACATATAATTTCTCTCAAAATATAATATAGTATTTCTTTAAAAAAAAAATTAAAATCATTGCTGTGTATTTGCATAAATGTTGATTGAAGATTGTGACATTTTAATTAACAGGTTGCAACAAAAAAAAAAAACAATAATAAAAAAAGGACGCTACATTAAAAATAGCTTTTTATGAATGAGAAGCCACATCTAAGCTGACCCGTTGCTGGTCGCCGCGGCAACAGAGGGGAATTGTTATGAGGATTGGGGTCGCTGCATTGTGATGAGTCAGACAAGATAATTACTGAGAAACTGAGAAACAATCAACGAATCAAATTTAGGCAAAAGATCCCCTTCTGTCAACGACTTCCTCCATGACTGTGATTTTCCCTCCCACTCTGTGTGTGTGTGTGTGTGTGAGAGAGAGAGAGAGAGAGAGAGAGAGAGAGATGTTTGGGTGTGCATGTGTAACCTAGATAGGAACATATAAAAATAGGTTGTAGGATGATAAAGTTCATGCAGTGTTGCAGAGGTGATTAGGGGATAATTGAAGACGGCAAAACAAGAATTAGAGAGAGATTGAAAAAGAGAATGAAAAAAAGGAAGGGGAAAATAGAGTGAAAGAGAGAGACAAAGAGAGAGAGAGAAGAGAGAGAGAGAGAGAGAGAGAGAGAGAGAGAGATTGCAAAAATGTATGAGATACAGCCAAACAGAGTGTTATTTTGCTTTGGGGTTTGTGGAGCAGAAGAGCAGGATGAGTCTTATCACAAATGAACAGGTGCCCATCCTCTCATCAGCTGTGTCTTTTGCTCCCCCCTTTCTCTCTCTCTCTGAAGTTTTATCTCTCTTGCCTCCCCCTTTGTTTCTCTTCTGCTTTACACCTTTCTCTTTCAGCAACACTCTAACAGAGAGAAGGATTAAATACTCCCATATCACTTAATCAAATAGAGAGAAACACCTAACTTATCTTAAAACATAATTTAGTATTTATTGAGTTCAACTTGTCACTATATCCCCACGCAGGTATAGAGCATAACAATGTTTTTCTTTCTTTCTTTCTTTCTTTCTTTCTTTCTTTCTTTCTTTCTTTCTTTCTTTCTTTCTTTCTTTCTTTCTTTTTGCTTAGCTCACCTCCATTTAACATATAAGCAATCATTGAATTTTGAGTAATTTTTAAGGGAGATAGATGGATTTAAACAAAAGGGGACATGGATCCAACAAGGCTGTGAATAACTAAATTGTAAAGACAAAGTCCTTTTGAAATGTAACCTAATAACAAAAGGTTTATTTAAATAGTTCTTTATGGCAGGTCCTTACAGGCAGCATGTGTCAGTAATCAGGGGAGGTTGGAGGGCTGGGTGCATGATGGGGTGGATATGGTGTTGGATGTATGACACCTTCCCAACTCTTATAACTACACATTCTGTATTTTTTTTAAACATTTCCCCATAATTGTTTGTAGACACAGGGCGCGCGGTGGCTTAGTGGTTAGCACGTTCGCCTCACACCTCCAGGGTCCGGGGTGCGAGTCCCGCCAGGGCAATGTGTGTGTGGAGTTTGCATGTTCTCCCCGTGTGTCGTTTCCTCCGGGTACTCCGGTTTCCTCCCCCAGTCCAAAGACATGCATGTTAGGCTGATTGGCGTGTCTAAAGTGTCCGTAGTGTATGAATGTGTGTGTGATTGTGCCCTGCGATGGACTGGCACCCTGTCCAGAGTGTACCCCGCCTTGTGCCCGATGCTCCCTGGGATAGGCTCCAGGTTCCCCGTGACCCTGAAAAAGAGTAAGCGGTTGAAGATGGATGGATGGATGGTTGTTTGTAGACACATACCAATGTTTGCAGACATTAAAGCAGATTATATATTTTCCTTTTTATTGCACATAACTTGGTTTATGGACTTTAATGTTGTGAAATCTTTATATTTCTAGATTTTTTTGAGTTAATACTAAAGTCTGGTGAAAATGACATGTGAATAACCTTATTGGAAATATATTTACAGAAAAAATGTTGATGTGTTCAATACTTTCCCCCACTATATGTATATACTGTATATAGGTGCAGTGCGTATAACATGCTACAAGCATTAATCGACTGCTGGTTAACAGTTAGTGGAAGTGTAATAGGTCTCTAAAATGTGTTTCTAAGAGAAATTTAATCATTATAGGTATGACTTAAAAGATAGATATTGGTGGTTAGAGGTTAAGAATAGACTTTATCTCCCTGATCATATGATTAAAACTAATATTTTCTGTTTCTCTTGCCTTAGGGATCTCTCTAACCTTTCAGTTTCTGCCCTGTATGTTGCATATTCTTCTTTCTGTCTTTCTGTTTTTTTTTCTGTGAACCTTCAAGATGAAAATATACACAGCCAGTGCACTGTAAGAAAACCACTGTGTATTGTATGAATGTGTGCATGCATATATCAAGCAGTTCTATGAAAGTGCTGTGCTATTTATCACAAAGAATGACTCCTGACATAGTACAAAAAAAAAACAAACAAAAAAAACGACATAGCGGTCAGATGGTGGGCTTCAGTTATCAAGCACATATTGACAGGCTCCATAATTCTTTATTAATATCAGTACATCTAAAAATGCATCTGAAGTACATTTAGTACATTCAATAACAACAGTTTGTGTGTTCTGGCTCAGAGTAGTAGCGATGTGAACACATATACTCTGTAACACTCCCTGAAATCAATGTTGTTGTATTCAGTCCTCAGGCTGTGCTTGGAAAAAACATGGATGCATTTGTTCCAATGTAGCCAACACCAAACTTGTTTCAATCCATGTTAATCAATACATGTCTGTAGTTACCAATTATATTTTCACCTGTGAGGGGCTCCTGGATGTACTCCTTCGTGGATGAGATAGCTTTGTCATAATCAGAGGTGTTACACACCAATCAACTCCAGGTACCCTGTGTTACCACTGTCTTCCATTTGAAATGCTGTAAAAGAAAAAGAGTTGTTGTTTAGTTGTTAGCTACAAAAAATGACAAATGTCTTTAGGGTTTAACTGTGAAACTGCCTTACAGAATCCCAAATTGGAAATGTGACCTATATTCTCCTAATGAACAAAATCCTAATGTAGCCTCACCAGGAAAATCTAGCTAACTTCACTGCCATTTTATTTCACAACCTATTTAATTTAACCAACATCCCACCAACATTCTGTAACCCCCAACCTTTCTTTTTGTCACGTTAACCTTTTGAAGAACTTTTGGTCTCAACATTACTGAGCTCGCTAAGTTCCATCAGCCACTGACTGTCTGCATAACCAGCATTAACATTCACCAAATACATGAAGAAACACGGCCCTAACCCATCCACCTAATGCTAATTACTACAGCTTGCCTTGTCCAAAACACTTGCTAAATGTAGTTAACATTAACTCACTCTCTGTATTACATCATGGGGAACAGCTGTAATGCTATGTTATCATTAACTCTCAAAAAGGGAATGGAAATATCTAACATTACTGTGAGTTGTATGCTAAACAGTACAGTATACAGTACATTATATTCACTTTTGAAGCCGTCGCGATACGTAAAGTCAACAATCACTTGCTGTGTTACTGTTTTCCAATGAATACCTTTTGGAGAGGTCCCTGCCTAAATATCACAACCTCGGCCAGGCATTTTCAGCAACATTAACGCTAAATAGTGATGAACGAATTTACCTGTGGTCATATGGTTTCCTCTACTCAGGACACTGACTGCACGGTCATAATCATGAGCTCAATGCAAGGAACATTCACTTTGAGTTGAGTTCAGAGTTGAATGATGATGTCAGCAGCGCAGTCTGCAACGTGATTGGACAATAATTTAACACATTGTGTTTGTCACTCGTGTGAATTTTTGTTCTTATTATTTTAACCCATATATTGGATAATTTAACACATGTTCAAATGCATACAAACCTTGGATTGTGAGTATCTTGGTTTGCGAGTGTTTTGCAAGACGAGCAAAAATTTTAAATAAATTTTAACTTGATATACAAGCGAGGTCTTGCAATACGAGTACTGTAGTACGTATATGATCAGCGTCACGTAATCACTACTGAGTCGATGGTTCTTCTCTCACATGCTCGGCATGCCTCACTTGTATAGTGTGAGCGTATACTGTTTACTATAGTGTTGTAACTGTTGTGACTGTGTAGTAACTGTACTGTGACAATGGCCTCCATGAAGAAAAAATTTGAAAAGGAAGGCGATAAGAAAAAAGAGATGATTACGGTGGAAGTTAAAAAATCGGAGAAATCACTCACTTCAAATGAGATTAGGGAGGTGTGTAAAATGTGGGAAACAGTGCAAAATTTTGTAGAAAAGCACCACCTGAGTAAGACTGTAGCAGTGCGAGCGATTAATCTGTTTAACAACAATGCAATGTCACATTTCCGCAAAATCCTTAAGAGGAGGCAAAAGCAAGTGTCACTAGATTGGTTCTTTGTTAACGTCATACAAAAAGAAAAAGAATCAGTTGAGCCAAAAGATAGCAGTGATTCCATTAGTAACAGTGAAAGTCGTCCCACACAATAATTAATAAATTCGATTACTTTATATTCAATTTAAATAATAAAAATATAAAATGGTATTTTGTGTTAATCATAATTATGAATTTTTTTGGGTTTTAGAACAAATTATCTGAGTTTCCATTATTTGTTATGGGGAAATTCGCTTTGATATACGAGTGCTTTGGATTACGAGCACGTTTCCAGAAAGAATTATGCTTGCTATCCAAGGTTTGACTGTAGGAATAATGTCACAGCTCAGTCCGACCCGAACTCCATCTCCCATGATCCCACACCTACCTCCCCTACATTCATGCGCTCTCCTTCGAACTCCATCTCCCATGAACCCACACCTACACGCATGCGTGAACCTTCCCCGGAGTTCTGAAGTTCACACACCAATCACACACCCAATCTTCACGCTAGTATATATACACGCCTATCGCCTTCACTCAGTGCGAAGTATACGTCTTGTTGATTTGTTCCTCAGCGTTACCAAGCCTGATCTATCGTTTTTTGCTTACTCGTTTCCCTCAACCTTGCTTTCCACTCTTTGACTACGATTTCTGTTTAGCCCCGTCTACGTTGTTTGTCCGATCGACTGAACTTGTGCTCGTTTCCCGACTACGCCTTCTGTCTCGCCCTTTCTACGATGTTTGCCCAATCGCCTCACTTTGTTTGCACTGCTCGGCTTAGCTCGCCTCACGGTTACACTTCCGCTTTGCTGCCCGCGCCTGCTTCCCCATCTCCCCCGTACGTGACAGAATACTTCGCCTACGATGGAAGTAGTGGGTGATCCCCGTTGGCCGCAAACCATCGAGGGACATGGCCGTATAATGATCAGCGACCATGAGCTCCGACTCACAGCTATGACTGAGCAGCTTTCTCGGCTCGACCAAACCGCCAGAGCTGCCATCGCAAGTGCCACGCCAATCTTCACTTACCGTCAACCCCAATACCCGAGAAGTATGAGGGTGATCCTGCTCACTGTCGGGGTTTCCTCCCTCTTCTTCTCGACTTATCCAGGGATGACGGAAGAACAAAAAATTGTCCAGTTCATGCAACTTCTAACCGGGAGAGCGCACCTTTGGGCCACCGCAGGGTGGGAACAAGAGGGGGGCGTGCCTTGTTCATATAAGCAACTAACCACTCGCTTCCGCACCGTCTTTGATCATTCCCCTGATGACTGAGCGAAAGGGGAGGAGCTATTGTCTTTGACACAGGGAGCACGGTGTGTATCTGATTATGCCTTGGAATTTTGGACTGCTAGGAGTGGATGGAATCAGTAGGCACTGAAAACCATGTTCCGCCAAGGTTTAAATGCCGATATCATAAAAGAGCTGGCGTGTCGTGATGATGAAGCAACACTCGACCCCTCATCAGTTTGGCTACACGGCTGGACCGCCTACTAGAGATAGACGACGCCGGGAGCATTGCTGCTTCTACTGTAGTGAGAAGGATCACGCCGTGCGACAATGCCCACTGAAACCGCGTCCACACTTCGGGGTGAGTACCCAACCTGTTGCTCAGTGCGCAACTTACTCTGCTTTCACATTTAAAGTAATATTAGAATACTCAGAGATTTTTTATGTCGTAGAAGCCTTGATTGATTCTGGAGGGGCAGGGAATTTCATCGCCCAAGAAACTGTTGACCAGTATAAATTCCCTGTTTGCCCTCTCAAACACCCCCGCTGCGTCCAAGCCATCGATGGAGCCCCCATAGGGAGGGACGTCATCACCCACTGTAAAGAACCGATTCACCTGTGGACCAGCGCTCTGCATCATGAGACCATCACATTTTACGTCATTGAAACCGCTCGTCACGCCGTAGTTCTTGGCCTCCCCTGGTTGGAGCATCATAACCCTTAGATTTCCTGGACTCAATGGGAGGTCACTCATTGGTCGGCCCATTGCCTTCACCATTGTATCCAGGACACAGTAATTCCACTGTCGTCAACGTCCATAGAAAGCCCAGCTCAGGCTAAACAGGCATTTATTCCGAAGATCTACCATGACCTTCGAGAGGTATTCAGTAAAAGGAGAGCAAGTGGCTTACCCCCTCACCGCGAATATGACTGTAGCATCAAGCTCCTGCCAGGAGCCACCCCACCACGAGGAAAAAATCTACTCTTTAACCATAAGAGGACAGCAGGCTATGGAGGAGTAAATACAGGAAGCACTGCAACAGGGCTATATAAGGCCAGGGTTTTTCTTTGTTGAGATGAAAGGGGGGGCTATGGCCTTGTATCGATTATCAAGGTTTAAACCAGTGTAGCATAAAGTACCGCTATCCCCTGCCTTTTGTCCTCTTTGCCCTGGAGCAGCTACGAACCGCTACGGTGTTTACCAAACTCGATTTGCGGAGTGCCTACAACATTGTACGGATATGGGAGGGTGACGAGTGGAAGACATGGTTCAGTACCACCTCGGGGCACTACAAATACCAGGTGATGCCGTATGGGCTTGCAAACGCTCCCTCCGTATTTCAATGTTTAATTAACGACGAGCTACGAGACATGCTGGGGCGCCACGTGATCGCATACATAGACGACATCTTCCTTTACTCCAACTCCCCAGAGGAACATATCCAACATGTTCGACAGGTCCTATGCCGACTGCTGGAAAACCAGCTATACATAAAAGCAGAAAAGTGTGAGTTACACAAGAACACTATTGCCTTTCTGGGGTACATTATCAGTCTATAGGGGGTTTCCATGGACCAAGGGAAGGTCAAGGCGGTGGTGGAGTGGCTCATGCCCCGGACAATCAAGGAGCTACAATGGTTCTTGGGGTTTGCCAACTTCTACCGCCAAATTCATCAGGAATTTCAGCACCATCGCTAAACCCCTCACGACTCTCCTCAAAAGGAAACCAAGACGCCTGAACTGGAGCCCCACGGCCCAGCAAGCACTGGATAAGCTAAGACAGCTTTCACTACCGCTCCCATCATACGACATCCGTACCCCTCAAGACCCTTCGTGGTGGAGGTGGATGCTTCTGAAACCGGAGTAGGAGCTGTTCTGTCCCAGTGATTCGGAGAAAGGCCAAAGCTACACCCCATTGCTTTTTTTCGCGCACTTTTTCACCAGCTGAGCAGAACTACGATGTGGATAACCGAGAGTTATTGGCCGTTAAGCAGGCACTAGAGGAGTGGCGCCACTGGTTGGAGGGGGCGAACCACCCCTTTGTCATATACACAGACCACAAGAACGTGGAATATCTTTGAACTGCCAAAAGACTCAATGCCTACCAAGCCCGATGGGCCCTATTTCTTACCAGATTTGACTTCACACTGTCCTATAGACCCAGGTCCAAGAATCTTAAAGCAGATGCAATTTCACGCCTGGATCACCCCACCCAGGTTAACACACATGAGGAGTACATCATAAATCCATCCTGTGTGGTCAACGCTCTGGACTGGTGACTGGACCGTGAACTAGAAAAGGTCCCACGTTCACAAGTACCACGAAAGTGTCTCTCCAACCGTCTATTTGTCCCCGAAGAGTATCTTTAGGAGCTCATCACCTGGGCACACACGACACCTGGGACGGGCCATCCAGGAGCACATCGGACACGTCACCTCCTGCAGTAAAAGTATTGATGGCCCGGGATAGAAAGAGACATCCATCGAACAGTGGCATCTTGTTCTACGTGCGCCCAGCACAAGATCCCTCGATCACTCCCAGCTGAACGCCAATACCCAAACGCCCTTGGTCCCATTTGTCAATCAATTTCGTCACTGAGTTACCACCCTCCCAGGGCAACACCACCACCGTCATAGTCGACCGATTTTCTAAAGCTGTATGCTTCACTCCATTACCCACTCTCCCTTCCACTCTCCAAATGGCCAAACTACTCTTTCAGCATGTCTTTCGGTACTTCTGCATCCCGGAGGAGATCGTCTGTGACCGGGGTCCACAGTTCACATCCCGGGTATGGGCCAGCTTCATGACCAAACTAGGAGTGGTCACCAACCTCACCTCAGGTTACCATCCACAGGCCAGCGGGGAAGTAGAACGAGTGAACCAGGAACTAGGCCGGTTCCTGCGCACTTACTGCTCCAACCACCCAGAGGAGTGGAGCACGTATCTACCGTGGGCTGAGTACGCCCAGAATTCCCTCTGTCATTTGGCCACCGTACTTACTCCATTTCAGTGCATGCTGGGGTACCAACCTCCCTTGTTCCCTTGGAATGCTACACCCAACGCCTCACCAGCTGTGGACCGTTGGTTCCAGAGGAGTGAACAGGTATGGACAGAGACTCATTGCCACCTTATGAACGCCACCGGCATGTACAAACACAAAACTGATCGCCGCCGCAGTAGCCCCCTGAGTACCAGCCAGGCGACCGGTTATGGCTGTCCACACGTAACCTGAAGCTACCTCTCGGTAGCAGGAACCTCGCACCAAAGTTCACGGGCCCCTTCAAGATCCTAAGGCGGATCAACGAGGTAACTTACCAACTGGACCTGCCACGTCATAGTCGTCTATCCGCCTCATTCCATGTATCGCAACTCAAACCAGCAGTCGACGGACTGCTAGTACAGAAATGCCCCCAGGAACCCTCCAGGCTCCTCTGGAGATCAAAGGACAGCCGGCCTACCAAGTCAGAAGAATACTCAATTCAAGGTTTCGAAGAGGGGGCAGGCTGGAGTACCTGGTCGATTGGGAGGGATACGGACCGGAGGAACAATGTTGGGTACCCCGGTAGGACATCTTAGATCCGCAACTGCTCCAAGACTTTCACACTGCACATCCTGATCTACCGGGCCCAAGGCCTCGGGGTCAGCCAAGAAAGACCTCGGCTCCCGGAGTGAGCCCTTTGAGGGGGGGGGCTCTGTCACAGCTCAGTCCGACCCGAACTCCATCTCCCATGATCCCACACCTACCTCCCCTACACGCATGCGCTCTCCTTTGAACTCCATCTCCCATGACCCCACACCTACACGCATGCGTGCACCTTCCCCGGAGTTCTAAAGTTCACACACCTGTCACCAATCACACACCCAATCTTGTGAAGTATACATCTTGTTGATTCGTTCCTCAGCGTTACCAAGCCTGATCTATCATTTTGCTTAATCGTTTCCCTTGACGTTGCTTTCCGCTATTTGACTACGATTTCTGCCTAGCCCCATCTACGTTGTTTGTCCGATCGCCTCACTTCGTTTTCACTGCTCGTCTACGCTCGCCTCACAGCTACACTTCCGCCTCGCTGCCCGCGCCTGCTTCCCCATCTCCCCCGAACGTGACAAGTAATACAAATAGTGTCTAGGATATTAACACAACCTTTCTGTGTGTTTGTTTCTCCAAACAGATCTTACAGTCTATCCATGTGAAAAAAATGCTAGCTCCACTTGTGGCAAATTCAAACAGTCCATGCTGAGTTGATTTGACACAAGGAGCTGGGCTGATGTGTCGGGGTGGGGGAGGGGTGCATTGATTCAACTGTTAGTGAAAATGACCCAGCAGTTGGGTTATACAAAACTACCCAAAAACTACCCAACACTGAGAAAACAACCTAATTAAATGACCCAAAAGGCTCAATCCAGCATTTGGGTAGAAAAAAATAACCCAGCATACTTTTGACCATACTTTTTTGTAAACAGATTTTGTCCCCCCCTTTGCTGTTATAATAACCTCCACTCTTTTGGGTAGAGTTTCCACTAGATCCTGGAGTGTGGCTGATGGTATATGCTGACTGTTGGGTGAGGTGGTCTGTGGTGCAGTCAGTGTTCCATTCATCTCAAAGCTGTTCAGTGGGTTTGAAGTCAGGGCTCTGTGTAGGATGCTTGAGTTCTTAAACACCAACCTTTGTGGACCTGCTGTGACAGATTAGCTGTTTCCATTAAAGGGAAAATTGTAATGTTACAGCATACACAGGCATTCTAAACAGTCGTGTGCTTCCAACTTTCTGGCAACAGCTTGGGGAAGGAGAACATGGGTGTGATGGTCAGGTGTCATATAATGTATTTCTGCATCACATATTGTGCATATTGTGGTTCTATTAAACTGCCAGACAAGGGGGGCCGTTGAAGGCATGTCATAATTTTTTACAATGACACACACACACACACACACACACACAACAACAACAACAACAACAACAACAACCGCCATTCGCCACTAAGTGGCGGTG
>JAFFST010041243.1:10076-21165 GCA_022414735.1 Noturus placidus | reverse complement strand
GTCCAGGGTGTAACCCCGCCTTGTGCCCGATGCTCCCTGGGATAGGCTCCAGGTTCCCCGTGACCCTGAAAAGGAGTAAGCGGTTGAAGATGGATGGATGGATGGATGGATCACATACTGTAGGGCCGGAGAGAAAACAACAAACAAATAAACCAGCAATTTTTTTTTCTTTCCAGAACTTCAAACACATAGTTTATATGCCACTATAAACGATATCTCAAACAAATCAAACTTGCTAGCTATAAATATGTTTTAAATGCGTTTTAAATGTAGTGGTCTGATTCATAAAGTATTGTAATATGGATATTACAGTTACATTCTGCTATGTGCACATGCAGTATTATCAGTCCTATTAGAACAGCGATTATATACGTATGTGTACACCTTATTAGCAACTGCGGACTGCAGTGATAGGTGCTGCGTACTGTTAATCTGTGAACACGTTAGTGACGGTCTGTCCGGCGTTAGATGAAACATGAGCGGATGTTGCGCGGCGAAATCCCTGAAGGCCGCTCGACTGTGGCTCTGATTTAGGACACAGCTGTTTCCTGTTCACTCGTAGCTGTTCAGTTAGCAGTGTGTCAGGTGTTACTGTGGATACCTTGCGTGCTCACACACACATGTGTGTCTCATCACACCAAATTCATTTAGTGTTCTTTGCAGAGTTAGGTGTAGAAGCGTGCACCAAAGCAGACTCGAGATGTGGGCGAGGATCCATTTGCAGACCTCGATGCTACGCAGAAAAACACAAAAAATCTGATACCAGAGTCCAAGGTTCTTCTTCTTCTTCTTCTTCTTCTTCTTTTTTTTTTTTTTTTTGAAAGCAGAAGAATAGTCTGAGATCAAATGACAGAAAAAAAAGAAAAAAAAAAGATGGATTAGCTAGAATTCACATCGGAAATGACACCTAAGTGACATCTGTTTGACAATCAAGTGTTTTACCATCCAGTCCACACCTACTGTGTTCTGTAAGCCTACTGGGGAAGATAACACCCCAGTGCTCTACAGTATGAGGGTTTTGCTTTAAAAAAAAAAAAAAAGTGAAAAAATGACGCAAGAGCAAATTTTAACCCGTGCAGCCTAGAACTCAAATGTTTGTCACATGTTCAGAGGCGCTCTGCTCTGATTCCGTCTCCACTTCATATATGAAAGGTCAGAATTACTGTCCACTCCCACAGAAGATCAGTTTGACCAATCCCTCCCTGTTCCAGTCGAACGTTTGACCAATCCCATCTGCTGTGAAAGGACGTTTTGTGACCAATCCCTCCAATTACAGTCGAACGTTTGACCAATCCCTTCCTGTTCTACTAGAACATTTGACCAATCCCATCTTATCACTCATAATATTTGGTAAATGGTAAATGGCGCACTTATATAGCACTTTTATCCAAAGCACTTTACACTGTGTCTCATCCACCCATTCACATACACACACACACACTCACACACTCACACACTCACACACACTCACACACACTCACACACACACACACACACACTCACACACACACACCAATGGTAGCAGAGCTGCATGCAAGGTGCTAGCTTGCCATCGGGGGCAACTTAGGGTTCAGTGTCTTGCCCAAGGACACTTCGGCATGGGATCACCCGGGCCGGGATTCCAACCACCAACCCTACGATTAGTGGATTAGTGGACAACCCGCTCTACCGACTGAGACACAGCCACCCCATATTTGACCAATCCTTCCCTTGTATACATTTTAACTAATCCCTTCCATTCCCATACAACCCCTTCCTTTCCCCTTTGACCAGACTTTTTCCAGGAGTGGGCGGGATTGGTCTCGCGCACACCTTTACCTTGAGAAATCAACAAACCTGGCTGCTACAGAAGCAAAATAAACCACCATTAAGAATGTACCATAGCTCGCATGAGCATGCACTCAGAACAAACGCTGAAGGTTTGTAGTACAGTCATTTGCGGAGGACCTTCTGTTAGATGTCAGTCGGGTCATTAGCTCCATTTTACATTCAATTCCAGTCTAAATAGTGAAACACTTGGTCTGTAATGATCTGGAATGAAGAATGGAATTAAAATGACGATAAACACCTGTGCTGTTGTTCTCTGTCATCTGGGGGACTCCAACGATACCAACGCACCCACAGCGGTCTCATTTCCATAAGAGCTGGTAACGAAAGAAAATACAAGTCAATAATATGTTAGCAATATCGCCCACTCTCCAGTGCTAGTTTCTGGTAATTAAGCGTCATGGTGCGTGTAAACACTCGTTTCAGAGTGCAGCGGAGTTCAAGGCCTCGCGAGAGATCTTCTTCTGAAAGTGTGTGTGGTTTCTTCTCTATCTCAAGTGTGTGGCTGCAAAGTGAAAGCAATGTTCAGCAGGTGCGGAAACTGGGTCAGAAACCGAGCTGTTTTTAGAAAGCGCTATAAGGAACTGAGTTCAATTAACAATAAAAAAAGTGTGAGGAATACACAGTGGAAATGTTGTACATTATGTGCATTAACTCTCATCTCAACTACCATTGATATTCATTTTAAACGAGTGTGTGTGTGTAAATGGCGCACTTATATCCAAAGCGCTTTACACTGTGCCTCATTCACTCATTCACACACACACACACACACACACACACACACACACACCAATGGGAGCAGAGCTGCATTGCAAGGCGCTATCGGGAGCATCTTGGGGTTCAGTGTCTTGCTCAAGGACACTTCTGTATGTGGAGTCACATGGGCTGGGAATCGAACCGCCAACCCTATGATTAGTGGACAACCCGCTCTACCACCTGACCCACACAGCAGTGTGTGTGTCTTTGTGTCTGTGTGTGTGGGGGGATTGCAGCGATGTAAAGAACATTAGCTTCTGCACGATCGGACACACTCTTTCTGAGCAGCCACGCGCAGGAAATGAGGAAAACGGGATGGATGAAGGAAGTGAAACCGAGCAGACGTTCTCATTTATTTTCACCCGGTTACTGTCCGAACGCGGTTAAAACATCACCTCTGGAATAAGTGTAAAAAGTGATTTTTCAAACAGTCATGGTGACTAACGGGAACTGAACCAAGCACATGACAAGTTATTCGATGTTGTTGCGCAACATCACTCTACTTATTGAGTTATCTCAAACAGTGAAGACGGCTGCAAAATACATTTACAGCAGATGCTTTTATCCAAAGCGACTTACAAATGAGACACACTCACACACCAATGGTAGCAGAGCTGCATGCAAGGTGCTAGCTTGCCATCGGGGGCAACTTAGGGTTCAGTGTCTTGCCCAAGGACACTTCGGCATGGGATCACCCGGGCCGGGATTCCAACCACCAACCCTACGATTAGTGGATTAGTGGACAACCCGCTCTATTGACTGAGCCACAGCTGGCCGTAAATAAATAACGATTCAAATGATTATTTCACATTTAGACTCAACAGAAATCTGCGTTTTCTTTCACATATGTTTATATACTGTACAGCAGCTTTAGAAATGCGGAATATAAACCCAGTTAGACTCTAGGTATGATTACTTGTGCAGCCCTGTGACCATATTTACAGTTAGACTTTGCCAAAAGTAACCATAAGTAACGTCAATATTTACACAGGGACAGTTACTCATATTCAGAGCCGGGTTACGCACATGCCTAAGACTAATTACGATGATACAGTGGTGTGCACGCCCTAAACTAATACTTTGTTAATGCACCTTTTGATGTTATTACACCCTCGGTCTTTTTGGGTAAGAGTCTGTTTGCATGGCACGTCATGCCCTGGCGATATTTTACCACTCTTTCTTGCAACAACATTCTAGATTGGTCATAAGGACATCTCCTGTGCACAGCCTGCTTCCGGTGACCTCAGTTGGATTCAGGTCTAGGCTCTGGCTAGGTCATTCAGAATCATCATCAGCGATCTTATGGTTAAGGCGTTCCTTGATTGATTTGGTTGGGTCGTTCTGAACGTTGAAATTCCTTTTCATCTTCAGCTTATTCGCAGACACCTGAAGGTTTTAGCACTAAAATCGACTGGTATTTTGTAGCTATTCATTCGTGATTCCCTGCACCTCGATAAACGCCCCAGTTCAGGCTGAATAAAAGCAGCACTGAAGCATGACGCTGCCCCCACCGTGCTTCACCGTGGATGTACTTGTTTTCGCACCAAATTGCCTCGTGGAATTGGTCTCATCAGATCTTAACACATTTTGCCACATGGTTTGGCGGTGATTTCGTTGATGTTTTTTATGAGAAAGGGCTTCCGTCTAGCCGCCCTACCTCACAGCCCAGACTTGTGAAGAATGTTGTCACATGCAGACACATAATCAGTACTTATATCAGTAGTCGTATATTCCTGAATGTTGCCGTAGGTGTCCCGGCGGCCTCCCTGGTAAGTTTTTGTCTTGACCTCGTATGAATTTAGGATGGTACACGCTTTGTAAGCTCTTTGTGAAGACTTTGTATATTCTCTGTATATGTACGAGAAGACAGCAAGCACGGAAATAATCTAATAGGAGTCTAGAATATTTACAATACATTGTGGCATGTATAGTCCTGGTTGTAATCATCATCAACAAGGAATTTTTTCGTATTTTTCTTCCATTTTAATAGGAAATAGGAACCGACGTGAGGTGGGAACTAAATATGTGAGCAGGGAACTGAAAAACGTCGGACTATACACACTGTAGGATTGTTCAGAAGAATCACTCATGCTGAACGTCTGGAATTCAGCGGTATAGCTTATTTGCATAGTTCAGACGTTGCTGAAATCGTGCTATAATAATTAATCAATTTGTATAGCGCTTTTTACAATGGACATTGTCTCAAAGCAGCTTTATAGAAATATCATTTTTACATTTACAAGCGACTTACTAATGAGACACACTCACACACCAATGGTAGCAGAGCTGCATGCAAGGTGCTAGCTTGCCATCGGGGGCAACTTAGGGTTCAGTGTCTTGCCCAAGGACACTTCGGCATGGGATCACCCGGGCCGGGATTCCAACCACCAACCCTACGATTAGTGGATTAGTGGACAACCCGCTCTACTGACTGAGCCACAGCCGCCCAGTTATGTACGCACGATGACCTGTAGCATTGCTGCCAGCTTGTGTCAACAGACGTAGGTTTAGAGGTGATCTGTTGCGTCCATGATCGGGTGAGTCACATCATTTCTGGACAAGTAAGAAAAAATAAAACCACACAGACGCGGCCACAAACCGGCACTGTATATCACTGCACTTTCCAACAGATGCCAAAATGTTCTTGTAAACTTGGCTTAAACATGAAATACAGATCCCAAATACCAAATCTCACCATTTACTGTTATGACAAGGAATGCAACACAAGTCAGACCGCAACAACACAAGCCTCTCGACAGCTCGCATCTGGCTGAACAGTCAAGTCTGAAGTCTTTGAAGCGTCACTGGTCTACTCTGGTTTTCCTCGTCTCTGTTTTAAATCGACGATTGTTCATTGTCCCGTATGAAGCGAAGCAGGTCTGCTCATCCAACGCCATGACGCACCGAAATGACAATAACTCGGCCGAAAGTGAAATTCAAGACGGACTCGCCAGAGAACCGAAAGCAGGAAATTACAGTCTGAGCCACTGATGAAATTATTATTTAGCTTTGTCTTATAGCTATGAAGGAAAATGAACTGAAACATGACACGGCAATACAATGAAGCGCCACTGAGCCAAGCTTTGAGCAGCACATGTAATAAAAGGCTAATTAAAAAATAACAACGCAAACACAACAAACTAAACCTCCAGTCATGACGGCATCAGATCAGCAACCGGCTGTGCGGTCCTGCTAGTTTTATTTTCGCTATATTGTATTACTTTAGCGCCGATTTTATTTTCAATACAATGCTTTGTAAGACTTTCTACATGTTTGTATTTATATTTCAGAATTGTCCTCATTCTGCGGATGACACGTTTGCGCACCGCTCCTGCAACATGTTTTTATGCTGTTTGTAAGACGCAGGGATTTTTTTTTTGTTTTGCTTTTAAATATGTACCGCCTCGGCGTTGTACAGTCATCTTGAAACAGGCTTGACTTTAACCTAGACTGTATTTCAGGACTGTTCTTAACTGTTGTTAACACCTTCATGGGCAACTTCCCCTGATTACTCAATTGTACGTATCACATGCATCACCTACGGAGTGCAGAAACGGCGTTTTTCGTTTTTTACAAGCTATTCTTGGAAGTCTTTACATTTTTTATTTATCTTTTGATAACTTTTCCAGGTTGCTAGCTAATCACAGTGTGTGAGGCTAATCTAACCACACTGCAAATGAGCTCGATTATGCATCCTGTATCCATTGTTCTAAACAGTCTGCTGTGTCTAGGGCCTTGTCGAGGTGTTTAGTGTCAGGCGGCTGTGGCTCAGTCGGTAGAGCGGGTTGTCCACTAATCCACTAATCGTAGGGTTGGTGGTTCGAATCCCGGCCCGGGTGATCCCATGCCGAAGTGTCCTTGGGCAAGACACTGAACCCTAAGTTGCCCCCGATGGCAAGCTAGCACCTTGCATGCAGCTCTGCTACCATTGGTGTGTGAGTGTGTCTCATTAGTAAGTCTCTTTGGATAAAAGCGTCTGCGAAATGAATAAATGTAAATGTAGTGTCGCTCACAGATCAGCTGATGTGGGGTCTTGGATGGACAAAAACAATGTTGCAGAGCTGAAAACAGTCATAGCTCCATCTTGAATCACTTTCTTCCTCAAAACATCGTTAGGTGTAGACTCAGGTAGGAGGCGTGGCCTAAAGTTTGAAGGTGGAGTCAGATGATACAGTATCTAATGTTTGAGATATTCCACTAGTATACAGTGTCCCTTAATCTGCGACATAGAATATCCCATAATACTGAAAAATCGATACAGTTTGCGAATTTATTTACAAATAAACAACAGCAAAGTTGTGATTGCATAAGTATTCACTGTTCCCTATCTCTGCCATACCCCGACATTAGCTCTGGTGCAGTCTGTAATCATGTGAAGTGGTTGAACTTGATTAGTTGAACCGAGTTGACCTGTGTGCAATTAAAGTGTCAGATGATCTAAATATCAATACACACCTGTTCCTGGAGCAATCCAGAGTCTGTCGAACAGTGTATCTGGACAAAGTCTGGGACAAAGTTCCGGAAAAGTACTAATCAGGGTTTGGTTGTTAAAAAATATCCCACATTGTGAAGAGATTTTAGCTTTTCATCACCCTGAGAACATCATAGTCACATTGAAGCATGGTGATGGGAGCATCATGCTGAGCGTTACCCTGAGGTAGGGTGGCTGTGGGTCAGGTGGTAGAGCGGGGTGTCCACTAATCGTAGGGTTGGCGGTTCGATTCCCGGCCCATGTGACTCCACATACCGAAGTGTCCTTGGGCAAGACACAGAACCCCAAGATGCCCCTGTTGGCAAGTTAGCGCCTTGCATGCAGCTCTGCTCCCATTGGTGTGTGAGTGTGTGTGAGTGAATGGGTGAATGAGACACTTTGGATAAAAGCGCTATATAAGTGCGCCATTTACCCATAGCTTCTTCTCTGACTAATCATCTCTTTATATGATCATTTTAAATGTTGGATGGTTTAGACATGCCGTGTGCACCATGTTAAACTGGTGGCTGAGCTTCTGAAAGAAAAAAAAAAATCTGAATGGAAATCAGAATTTATTTATTTATTTTTTTAAAAAGGCCTCAAATGGTTTCATATTGGTGAAACATTTAAGAGTCAACACGCTTCCAGCGCACAGGGAGAGGTGAATCACCGCCACATCCCCCTCAAGCATCTCTCCCCATCCCCCTTCCCTCCGTCCTCCGCCCCTCCCCCACCCACCTCCACCTCCTGTGGTGAATCACCGTCTATATCAGTAGAGACAGGATGTAAGGCAGGTTCACACACTGCGTGTGTGTGTGTGTGTGTGTGTGTGTGTGTGTGTGTATGTATACCTGTGAGAAAGAAAACAAAGATGATTATGGTGTTAATATGTTCCTACAGTAAATGTTTTATAATAAGGTAATAGTAATATAATGATATAATGAATGTGCCACAGTAACAGTAAGACCGGTCAGAAATAAAGTCCATGTTACGCCAGACGCGGTGAAGGATCTGTCTGTAATTATAAACATGTGGACATGTTTGTCTTTGCACTTTATACTGTATGACCTTGTTTTGTTTGTTTGTTTTAGATAAGGTGATTGTTTGTTTAATTAATCCTACAATACAAATCCTGTGACATAAAGCTGATGTACCGTATATGTGTGTGTGTGTGTGTGTGTGTGTGTGTGTGTGTGTGTGTGTGCGTGTGTGTGTAAATTCGTGCACGTTTCGGCTTTTAAGTGGCACGCCCTCTAAATTGACGCTTCTTCCTGTTGTTTTACACTGACACGCTATTTTCTACAACCCCGATTCCGAAAAAGTTGGGACAGTATGGAACCAAACTAACAAACAAAAAGAGTCGTTTGAAAACCCAGCTCACGCTGTACTGTGTGTACTGTGTGTACTGTGTGTACTGTGTTGAAAGCACATTATTAACACGTTATTTGATGTTGGACTTTATTTTTGAGAATATACACTCATTTCAAATCTGATGACTGCTACACACTACAATAAAGTTGGGACAGTCGACTGTTTAGCGCTGTGTAACATCAGCTTTTCTTTTAATAACACTTATTAAGCGTTTTGGACGCCGAGTAAAGACACCAGATGGTTAAGTGTAGTGAGCGGGATTTTCCCTCCATTCATCCATTATGCATTTCTTCAGCTGCGGGACTGTATGGGGCCTTCATTGCCTTATGTTGCACTTCATAATGCACCACACGTTCTCAATGGGAGACAGGTCAGGACTGCAGCAGGCCACACTAGCACCCATTGCGCTAAGCATTACGTAACCGTGCGCTTGTAATCCGGGCAGAATGTGGTTTGGCGTTGTCCTGCTCTGGATGGCAGCGCACGCTGCTCCAAAATGTGTATATATCTTTCTGCATTAATGCTGCACGCACGGATGTGCAAGTTACCCATACCATGTACACGGACACGCCCCCATACCATGGGCACTGACACGCCCCCATACCATGTGCACTGACACGCCCCCATACCATGTGCACTGACACGCCCCCATACCATGTGCACTGACACGCCTCCATACCATGTGCACTGACACGTCCCCATACCATGTGCACTGACACGCCCCCATACCATGACAGACACTGGTTTTGGACCTGACGCTGATAACAGCTCGGATGGTCTTTTTGCTCTTTGACCCGGAGAACACGACGTCTGTTTTGTCTAAAAACCTTTTGAAACGTCAGGCGACTAAACACAATTCCACTGTGCTACAGTCCGCCTCAGATGAGACCGAGCCCAGGGAAGTGGGCGGAGCTTCTGGATGGTGTTGATGTACAGCTTCTGCTCTGCATAGTAAAGCTTTAACCTGCATCTATGGATGCAGCAGCGAATGGTGTCGATTGATAAAGGCTCACCAAAGTATTCCAGAGCCCATGTCAGGATCTCCATCACAGACGGTTTTTAAGACAGTGACGTATGAGGGATCACGCGCATTCAGAAGCGGCCTCGCCCTGTACACACTGATATTTGACCAGATTCCTTGAATCTTTTAATTATATTGTGCACTGTAGAAGGTGAAATGCCAAAAATCCTCCCGATGTGTCTTTGAGGAACGTTGTTTTCAAAGTGTTGGATTATTCTCTGACGCATCTGTTTGCAGATCGGCGAGCCTCAACCCGTCTTTGCTCTTGAAGGACTTTTCTGGAGGCTCCTTAGATACTATGATTAGATGATTGCCTCACCTGTTCTCACAACACTATTAGTCCTAAATCACCCCTTTCCCAACTTCATTGGCACATGTTGCATTCATCAGTTTCAAAATATGTGTCGTAATAATAACCAGGCCGGGGTAAGAGAGGACAATGCTGCCGGTGCAATGCTAATGTTCTAGTCAACAGAATATCGCTTAACAAGGTGTTTCATTATATATTGAATAAAGCGTTCAAATAAACATTTGCATTTCCTTCCACGTGCATGCTGAATGAAATGACTCGGTAATAATGCAGCTAGAACAAAACCAACCAGTCCACACTGTGAAGCTCTGTCCCTGATCGGACGCATGGAGCAGTGTGTGCTTCTCCACGCCGGCGTTTCTCCTTCATCAGCGCCTCCATCAGCGACCGTTACCATGGTGACAGGACGAAAGGTCATCCTGTGCGTGTGTGCGCGTGTGCATATGCGACACGGCGATAGTGTGACACTGAACGAGAGAGAAGGAGAGTGAGCTTGCTCAATTCAGATCATCCTGACGATCAGATGACAGAACTGTTAGACCATGCTAACATATCATGCTAACAACCTACCATACACGTGAAAAAGATTTAGCAGTTAGCTTTCACTCATTCCTGTCACCGATAGCGTGATTGCTTTGGATGTGTGTGCAAAGATTACCCAGAACCCCCCAGCCACACACACACACACACACACACACACACACACACACACACACAGACACCACTATTGTGTTTATGACCTTTATATGCACTATTAGCAAAACACGTTGCTATTAACAAACACGTAGTGGTGTATCTGGTGCGTTTCAGAAATCTTGGGTGACGATGAATTCATAGCTATCAATAAAAGCGACATTAAAGCTAGCGTCTTAACAGTAAGCTAATATCAGCACAAGCACTAAATCATTTCCAACTCAGACTGAACACTGAAGTGAATTTTCCTGTAGCATGGCTATAATACAGTGGTGTGAAAAAGTGTTTACCCCCTTCCTCATTTCCTGTTCCTTTGCATGTTTGTCACACTTAAGTGTTTCGGAACATCAAACCAATTTAAACAATAGTCAAGGACAACACAAGTAAACACAAAATGCAATTTGTAAATGAAGGTGTTTATTATTAAAGGTGAAAAAAAATCCAAACCATCATGGGCCTGTGTGAAAAAGTGATTGCCCCCCTTACTATAACTGTGGTTGTCCACACCTGACTTCAATTTCTCTAGCCACACCCAGGCCTGATTATTGCCACACCTGTTCACAATCAAGGCATCACTTAAATAGGAGCTGCTTGACACAGTAAGGTCCACCAGAAGATCCTTAAAAGCTACACATCA
>JAFFST010041242.1:0-20647 GCA_022414735.1 Noturus placidus | reverse complement strand
TGGTGTGTGTGTGTGTGTGTGTGTGTGTGTGTGTGTGTGTGTGAGATCTTGTTGGGATGTTTGTGTGTCTGTGTGTGTGTCATATTTTTGGTTGGATGTGTGTGTGTGTGTGTGTGTGTGTGTGTGCATATTTTTGTTTGGATGTGTGTGTGTGTCTGTCAGTGTGTGTCATATTTTTGTTTGGGTATGTGTGTGTGTGTGTGCGTGTGTGTGTGCGTGTGTGTGTGTGTCATGTTCTTGTTTGGATGTTTGTGTGTGTGTGTGTGTGTCATGTTTTTGTTGGATGTGTGTGTGTCATATTTTTGTTTGGATGTGTGTGTGTCTGTCAGTGTGTGTCATATTTTTGTTTGGGTATGTGTATGTTGTGCGTGCGTGTGTGTGTGTGTGTCATGTTCTTGTTGGGATGTTTGTGTGTCTGTGTGTGTGTCATGTTCTTGTTGGGATGTTTGTGTGTCTGTGTGTGTGTGATATTTTTGGTTGGATGTGTGTGTGTGTGTGTGTGTGTGTGTGTGTCATATTTTTGTTTGGATGTGTGTGTGTGTGTGCGTGTGTGTGTGCGTGTGTGTGTGCGTGTGTGTGTGCGTGTGTGTGTGTGTCATGTTCTTGTTGGGATGTTTGTGTGTCTGTGTGTGTGTCATGTTCTTGTTGGAATGTTTGTGTGTCTGTGTGTGTGTCATATTTTTGGTTGGATGTGTGTGTGTGTATGTGTGTGTGTGTGTGATGTTCTTGTTTGGATGTTTGTGTGTGTGTGTGTGTGTGTGTGTGTGTGTGTCATATTTTTGTTTGGGTGTGTGTGTGTGTGTCATGTTCTTGTTTGGATGTTTGTGTCTGTGTGTGTGCGTCATATTCTTGTTTGGATGTTTGTGTGTGTGTATCATATTCTTGATTGGGTGTGTGTGTGTGCGTCATATTTTTGTTTGGATGTTTGTGTGTGTGTGTGTGTGTCTGTGTGGGTGTGTGTGCTCAGTCCCTTTTTTAGATCTAAAAGACAAATTTAAATTAACTATACATTAGAATCAGATGAGCATAGCTCGGTCTTGCACTGTAATATAAAAATTTAGATAAAGCATCGTACCAGATTACATAAAGAACAGATTAGTTTTATCTTTATATCATTTTCAAATAGAAACTACATAAACAATGTATTTCAATTTACAATTAACTATTTAATTGTTCAAATGCATATTCTAACCTGCTGAGAAATCCATGGTGTCTGTAAGTTTTGTAGGGAAGACTCTGGATTCTTTTGAGCCTTCTCTGACTCTCGAAGTGCCCTGCTTTTAAAGACAGTTTCTCTGTGTCTCTACGTGTGTGTGTGTGTGTGTGTGTGTGTAAAATACATCGGAACAGAGCTGACCTATGACCTAGGCCTACATGGACGATTTCAACGTGTGCTTGTTTATATGTGTGTGTGTGTGTGTATGGGGGCAGACGGGACCATTGATTGAGGCCTCTTGAACCATTGACTGAGGCCTCAGGAATGTGGGTGTGTCTGACATGACAATTCTATCTATGAACAGAATACATTGTAACCGGATTTAACATAACTATTTTATTATCCTACCTCCCATACACATGTCACGGTCATTAAATTTTATGATCATTTTATTATCCTACCTCCCATACACGTCATTATATTTTATGATCATTTTATGATTATTTTATTATCCTACCCCTTACACCTGTCACGGTCATTACATTTTATGATCTTGACCTTTGACCTTGACCCGTCACACCTGTCACATCCAATTAATGATTTTACATGGGTATGAAACATGGAAACTATATCTCTCTAATGTGTGAATGACAAAAGGTTTTAAAAAATTTAAAATGTATCAATCCATGAAATTAGATTACACAATGTAGTTGACATTTACACGAATGACTAGAAATGTAATCATGTTTTTCTTTCCTATATTACAAATGCAAAGCCCTCTCTAGATGAGCAGATTTGTCAAATGAAAGTTTTTCATTCTTTTCCACTGCTTCGGTAAACTAAAGAGTAGATTTTCAAATTACACTGCTAAATATGACTAGCATTATCTATGTGTAGTACTGCAAAATGGTCCATCAACTGTATTAGCAGGTGTAGTCTATACATGAGTCCACTACTGGTCATATCACAATTGAGAATATCCCCAAATTCATTGCTTTAGTAGAATTAATTTGCAAGTGAAATGATGCTCACATTGAAATGTTCTTTGCATAGTATTTGTTCAGTCTACAGGTCCAAGACATGTTAAATGGGTACGGACCTGACATTAGTGACTTGAAGTTATCAAGCCAATTTCGTCAAGTTTTTCTTCTAGAACTCAATTAATGGATCTTGTATAGTAGCACTACTTGTATTGTTCTCTGCTTGATATATCGCTTTGCTTGTATTCTCTCATTTGTAAGTCGCTTTGGATAAAAGCGCCTGTTAAATGAATAAATGTAAATGTAATACAACTTAAATTTTGCTTTAAATCAATTAAGGCAAAAATTTCAGTTTAAATTACACACAATATTAAGTTGATGTAATTATCAACACGATTCATCAAAAATAATGTCTACAACCTAAAAGGTTTAAAAGGCTGAATTCTACTTCATAAAATCTAAATGGAGCAATGGAGTTTTAAAATGATTGTCAACTTAACAACTTGTGTTCATAATTATGGTAAATAAGTACATAACATTTAAATAATGTGAAATAAAAGTGTGTGTTTGTGTGTGTGTCATATTTTTGGTTGGATGTGTGTGTGTGTGTGTGTGTGTGTGTGTGTGTGTTTTTGGGTGTATGTGTGCGGAAATTCATTATTAATCATTTACTTATTTTTCATCAGTCTGTGTGTGTATGTGTGTGATATTTTTGTTTGCGTGTGTGATATTTTTAATTGCGTGTGTGATATTTTTAATTGCGTGTGTGATATTTTTGGTTGGATGTGTGCATGTGTGTGTGAGTCATATTTTTGGTTGGATGTGTATAGAAATCCATTATTAATCATTTACTCATTGTGTGTGTGTGTGTGCAGAATTGCTTCGGAGCTATAGGAAAAGCTATAGGATTAAACATGCCGCAATAAATATCATTGACCTGTTTTGACCTAGGCCTAACTCACGAAAACAACTAACAACCTAAACAGGGAGGGGCGGGGTATATGGGTAATAATTATCATTGACCTAGCCCTGACTCAGGAAAACAACTAACAACCTAAACAGGGAGGGGCGGGGGTATATGGGTAATAATTATCATTGACCTAGCCCTGACTCAGGAAAACAACTAACAACCTAATCAGGGAGGGGCGGGGGTATATGCGTGTGTCTGGAATACATCGGAACCGGATTTAACATAATTATAAGTGATTATCATGACCCATTGACCTGTCATCATCATTATATTTAATTATAATGTGTTTGACCTAAATCTGTCAAAAATGAAGTTACATAATATACAAACTGTATTATATATTCTACACAATAGAACACAAAAAATTGAAGGTATAACTTCAGTGTCAGACAAAAGGACCCTGAACAAACTGATCAACATTTTGGACAATGACGGTCATCCACTGCACAACACTATCGTTAAGCGAAAGAGCTTGACCAGTTGGAGGCTTCGCTCACTGCCATGCACAACCGACAGGCTGAGAAAGTCTTTTGTCCCTAGGGCCATAAAACTCTTCAATGCCTCACTTAAAGGAAGAGGTGAGATAGACTTCTCTGCATAGTCTATCTGCCTCTCCACCTCTTCCAACATTATCCTACATTATCATCATCATACACCATTGACCATATCATATGAACCATTGACCAGTATCAATGTAATAACGATGTATGTTTAACGGTCTCATACATGTCTGCAATATTGTGTACTGGCCCACTGTATGACTGTTTTTTTGGTTTTTAGTGTTTACACTGTCTACACTGTCTATGGACTATATTAGCCCACATGCACAACCTCTACGGACTATATTAGCCCACATGCACAACCTCTACCTCAATTTCCCAGTCTGTCTTTTTGACTTCTTGCTGTGTTGTATGTTGTATTTTTTTTTTTGTGTGTGTGTGATGCCTGGAGCTACTGGGACCAGAATTTCCCCCTGGGGGATCAATAAAGTATCTATCTATCTATCTATCTATCTATCTATCATCTCAATATACCCAGAGCAGTTCTAGAACTGATTCAAAAATCTCTCTCCGAGACGACTCGTTGTTCCCGAGTCATATTAAAGACTCGTTCAATATGAATTTATCGTTCATGAATGACACATCAGTACTAGTCAGGCATTTTGTGGATGAGTTAATTTGGGACACATCCTTCAGATTAAAGTTCAGCACTCACAGAGGTTGCTGACACGTGACTGCTACTGGAGTCGTGGGTCACGTGACGAGATGAGCAGTAAATAAGCGAGATTTCCCCCAGACAGTCCCATTAACCGCTATGTTGCGCTTTCTTGTGTGTATCGTGTTCGTTTGTTTGATCTCACCTGCAGACACACACCTGCGGTCTGCAGTATTGAACCCGCACAGCGGAAAGCTGCAGTTAAAGGCGGGAATTCAGACAGACTTTGTCGCATTCGCCAACTTCACAGATGACATTGTGAACACGGGGTAGGCCTGTGTGTCTCCTACATCTCTCCGGTTGTATTGTTTTCTTTTTTATTAACATTCAACGATCTTTGTCTTTCATTAACTCGAACTTTACACGAACACGTTTAGTCTGTGTATGCTTAGTCTGTGATAAAATAGATTGACAGGAGCTGTACATGTTAGTCCTGAGACTGCAGAAGATCCTCCACAACATTACACTCTGAAGTTACTCTCACACATTGATTTATCATGGACAAGAAGAGATTTCTATCTGTGTAACGAAAAGAACTGACACTGAAAACTTTACAGATTCATTCATTTCCGTTGTATTTGTTTGCTGTTAAAATGGGCATCATCATAATAAATCAGCTTTACAGAAATGTATTTCTATTGAATGCTTTTAAATTTAATGAAACAACCAGAGGTGAAAGTGGCGAGGAAAGACTCCATGAGATGATGACATGAGGAAGAAAGCTTGAGAGGAACCAAAAAACCCCTCCTCCTCTTCTAGGGTGACCTTGGATAGTGAGATTACAAACATTTCCTCCTCCACAGCTGTATACTATCGAGTCAGAGTGTGTGTACTGAGAGTCAGGACTGGGCTTTAGAGAGGCAGGATCAAGATGTTGGAACATGAACTACAGCATAACCTGTAGAGCTACAGCAGTCAATATTCAACAGGATGTCAAGTTAAATCTTATAACAAACTACATGTATAGTGTATGATTACGCTTTCCAATAGTTTGACAATTATGCAAATGTATTATTGTAATTATTATTTGAAGTTTACTCCGGTGCAGACTACTCTCAGGCTGTTCGAGGACAAGCCTAAAAGGTGAACTTCAGAATCAGACCACTATATTGTTGGCTGGATTCCCAATGAAGGGTGATACTATAGGCCTTAATGTAACATGACCACAAGCAACATATCTAAACATTGTAAAGTAGGTATATCTGTCTAAAGTACACAAATAGTATAATTAAAACTGGCAGTTATGGAGAATAAGAAAAACTTAACTTTCTCTGAGCTAGTGTTACTCACCACTGCTTCTTCAAATTCATGGGTACACATGCAAGTTTGTGATTGTGTGCTTAATTTCTAATGGCCAAAGATAACACAACAACCCCATGACTACCAGCAAGTTCACCCTTATGGATGCAGGCCTTACAGAAAAAATGGCTGACCAAAAAGGGCACCATCAAAGGAGAAAAGTAATGATTTATAATCAAACTAGTGTCAGCCAGAAGAGGGCATGTTGTCTTTTGAATCTGATTTCTTTCTTGTCTCAGGGAGTTGTTTTCCTTGCTACTGTCGTCTAAATCTTGATCCTGCTATCTGTAAAGCTGCTTTTTAATGATGTCAATTGTTAAAAGTCCACATCAGCTGTACAAATAAATATTAATCACTTTAATTAGGACCTGATTTCTTTCTGTCGTTCTCAGGTGGTCCTATCTGGAGGTTGTAACAAATGGCAAGTACAATGACACACTGCAAGCTTATGCTGCTGGAGTTGTGGAAGGTGCAGTCACCTCACAGGTATTTAACAGTAACCTTTTATCCTAAATCTGTCACATCACATATCTTATCTCATCCAGACGCTGATGGCCAAATGTGGATCATAACCAGTAGAAAGTAGTGACAAGAATTCTTAACCTAGCTTCCATATCTGAAGATCTGAATCATAATATATTCAATTCATTTGATTTGTATAACGCTTTTAACATTAGACATTGTCAAAAATCAGCTTTACTGAAACCCAGGTGTAGATTTAGATCCCTAATGAGCAAGCCAGAAGTGACCGCTGCATGGGAAAAAAACTTGAGTTTGATTGTCTTTGTCCCAAATATCAATTGGAAGCTGAGGGCTTCATAGGAAAAAACTTTACCCCTGGCTGTAGTGTTCATTGTTTAAGGTAAATTAATCACCTTCTGAGACGACTCGTTGTTCCCGAGTCATATTAAAGATTCGTTCTAAATGAATGAATCGTTCATGAAAGAAACATCACTACTAGTCAGGCATAGAATAGCTTAGTGATGTGTCAAAGACAAAAGAAGGCATATTGTCTACATGAGTATCAAATGAAGTCAATAATCACATCAAGTTCTTTCACTGCTGCATGTGGTGTAACTGAAAGGCCATCCAGGGTTACTACAGTATCTCACAAAAGTGAGTACACCCCTCACATTTGTGTAAATATATGATTATATCTTTTCATGTGACTGAAGAAATGACACGCTGCTACAATGTAAAGTAGTGAGTGTACAGCTTGTGTAACAGTGTAAATTTACTGTCCCTAAAAATAACTCAACACACAGACATTCATGTCTAAACTGCTGGCAACAAAAGTGTGTAACCGTTCTTTGGTAGAATGACTTGTGTGCTTAGGGTCATTGACTATGTTTACATGGACTGCAGCAATCTAATTATTGACCTTACTCTGATTAACTGATCTGATATTACATATCTGTAAGTGGAAAAAAGTATTTGAACCTTTTGCTTTCACTATCTGGTGTGACTTCTTGTGCAGCAATAACTGCAACTAAGTTTCCGGTAACTTTACATTAGCTTGGAGGGATTTTAGCCCGTTCCTCACCACAGAACAGCTTCAACTCTGGGATGTTGGTGGGTTTCCTCACATGAACCGCTTGCTTCCACAACATTTCTTCCACAACATTTCTATTAGATTAAGATCAGGACTTTGACTCGGCTATTCCAAAACATTAACTTCATTCTTCTTTAACGTTCTTTGGTAGAATGACTTGTGTGTTTAGGGTCGTTGACTACGTTTACATGGACAGCAGTAATCTAATTATTGACCTTAATCTGATTAAGATAATAATGTGATCAAGGTGTTTACATGAGTCGTTTTTAGAATACTCCTGTCATGTTCCCGTTTTACATGTTTTAGAACATAATTAGATTAACAGCCCGTGTCATTACATCGCCCCGACGTCCCTCCAGAATTTCACGTGTCAACACACAGTTCGTCTTCGTTATGGTACCGTATATAGTTTTGGGTGTTTTTTATTTATTTATTTTTTTACAAATACTAAAGCATTTGCAGTGCAGTTAATTATTTGTCATGCTGAACGTGCTAATAGACAACTGCTTGAAGCTGTGGGCTGCTTCTCAAACTGTGTACTGACCGATATATAGTAGCTTATACATGTATTTACATGTATTAAGCTAATTAAAAATGTATGTTTACATGGTAGTTTTTTTTTTAATCAAAGTATGGTCTTAATTGGGTTAAGAGTGGATTATTGTTGTCCATGTAAACGCAGCTATTGTCTAGCTACATGACCCATTTTTTTTTTCTTGAGATTCAGTTCATGGACAGATGTCTTGACAGAATTTATTGTCCCATCAATGATTGCATCGTCTGGACCAAGATGCAGCAAAACAGGCCCAAACCATGATACTACCACTAAGGTTCTTATGCTAGAATGCAATGTTTTTCTTTTCGCCAAATATAACATTACATTACATTTACATTACATTTATTCACTTAGCAGACGCTTTTATCCAAAGTGACTTACAAATGAGAGAAACAAGCAAAGTGATATCAAGCAGAGAACAATACAAGTAGTGCTACTATACAAGATCTATTAATTGAGTACTAGAAGAAGCAAAGTGTGCAGAGTAGAGGTGTAAGTGCAATTATTATTATTATTATTTTTTTTTTATGAGACGGTTAGGTGTTGATGGAAGAGGTGGGTCTTTAGCTGTTTCTTGAAGATGGTGAGTGAATCTGCAGTCCTGATTGAGGTTGGAAGTTCATTCCACCACAACAGTTAGTGTGAAGGTTTTGGAAAGGGACCTTGTGCCATGCTGAGTAGGAACTACTAAACGTTGGTCGCTAATCGATCGCAGATTGTGTGTGGGAACGTAAGCCTTCAGCAGAGAGTTGAGGTAAGAGGGTGCTGTTCCAGACAAGTTCTTGTACGTGAGCATCAAGGCCTTGAATTTGATGCGGGCGGCTACAGGAAGCCAGTGGAAGGAGATGAAGAGGGGTGTGACATGGGTTCTCTTCGGCTGGTTGAAGACAAGGTGTGCTGCAGCATTCTGAATCATCTGCAGAGGTCTGATGGAGCTGGCTGGGAGGCCCGAAAGTAGTGAGTTACAGTAGTCCAGTTTTGAGATAAGAACCTGGACTAGTATCTGTGTAGCCTGTTCAGTGAGGTAGGGTCGGATTTTCTTGATGTCGAGCAGGATGAATCTACAGGACCGAGCAGTTGTTGAGATGTGGTCTGTAAAGGTCAAGCTGTCATCAAGAGTCACCCCAAGGTTCCTGGCCGTCCTGGTTGGTTTGAGTGTGGTTGTGTTGAGCTGTACAGCGAGGTTGTGGTTGATTGAGGGACAGGCTGGGATGACGAGAAGCTCAGATTTTGCCAGGTTGAGCTTAAGGTGGTGTTCCCTCATCCAGGCTGAAATGTCGGACAGACAAGCAGAGATGCGTGCAGAGACGGATAACCCTTCTCATTTAAACTCAAAAATTTATTTTAGACTACTTCAGCAGCAGTCAAGTCACGAGCTTACACCCGGGGGGTTTTCAGCACCTTATATTAAACTCAGTTGGCTTCCTCGATGCGATATACAACCCCTATTCCTAAAAAGTTAGATAAAAACAGAGTACAATGATTTGCAAACCTCATAAACCTCCATATTATTCACAATAGAACATAAACATATCAAATGTTTGAGATTTGCCTTCTGTTTTTTTACACATTTTACACAGTATCCCAACATTTTTGGAATTGAGGATTGCATTAGAAGGCAAGGGCAAAATTTATTTTCAAGTAGTACTACCGGCCAATGTTTAGGCAATATTAAAGTTGTGATTACCTTGATTACTTTATTACTGATAATAAACCACATTAAACTCAAATTCAAATTAACTATACCTTATTTCATGCTTTGGCCGTTGAATTTTATAGCTAAGCAGTGGTGATGCATTATGTCACTTGTTAGATAGCTATTTAACAATTATATTCAGCTCACCCTCCCCAAAATTTTTAGTACCAGCTGCCACTTTTGGTGACTGCATAGTTCTGAAAAACTCAGCACCAAGTTTCTGCCACATTCTAACAATCCAACACCATACTGAACATCTTTTCAACTCATGTTTGACGTTATTGTATACAATTATAGAAATCTATACATGTCAGAACCTCATGCCCTTCAGAAATGGGTCTGGTGTTGGTAGTTGTGTAAAATAAGTTTGTATTGATTTTGCAGTGACCCTTACATCTTGGGGGACAAGTTTATACAAGTACTTTGTTTGAAAACGAGTTAACCAAGAAATAATCCAGTTTGTAATAATTGGATTTTACAATACTCCACACAGGAGAAAAATTCACCAGAATGACTTGTGAAGGCAAAATCTTGTACTTGAAACAGAGGTGACGCTGGCAAGAAAAACACTCCCTGAGACCTGAGAGGAGCAAAACTCAAAATGAAACCAATCCACTTCTAACAAATGATCTTCAAATTTTAATTTAATTACACCTAGTGATGCACTGAATGGAAAATTCTGGGCAGAGATCCTCTATTCTGTTGTTGTTGTTGTTGTTTTGCTGTATTATGCATATTGAACGGGACATGTTTTCAGGTGGTGTATCAAACCTGTAGTGGAAAAATGCTTCAGCACCATACCCCCTCAGATGGCAGATGGCAAATTTTAATGTCTTTATCAGAAACTTTTAGTATTTCCTAACCGCTGACATGATTGCCCTTTGCTGGGTAGTGCCGTGATAACTGTCGGCTAGATCCAAAGGGAAATTTTCGCATTGAGGCCCGACTTCGAGCGACATATTTTCAGCCTTTTCGGCTAAGACCTTTTGGTGGCCGAAATTTTCAATGCACAGACAGGACTTTATTTGTAAATGCATCGTTGTACCTATTTGGTGTTTTTACACAAAGTATTTAATGTAAATAGAGTTTATAGCAAACAAATATTGTTATTTTGTTAATCAGAAAGAATTGAGTGATTTCATGGAACAGATGAGAGCTGGTTCATGCAGCTATACTGAAACATGTTTGAGTGGCTGTATGGTGAGCGGGTTTATGGTTAAGCGTAGTATGCAGAGGTACACAGACAGGTCAAAGTGCACACCTCCAAAATCCTAACAGTGCATTGTGTACAGTATTGCACTTCAGGAAAACAGACAACTATACTACCACCTGTTTATGATGCTCTCATTAGGCCTTAAGCAATAGATGGGTGAAGACCAACAACTGTGGCCAGATTTTTGGAAAGTCCAAAAGGCTCGGCTCTTGCTAGTGAGCTGAGCGAATTAATCTGATGCACTATCTCCTACAGGGAATCAGACTCATTTGCTCAGCTTACTAGCAAGAGCCAAGTCTTTTGGACTTTCTAAAAATCTGAGAAGCAGTAAGTGAATCGCTCATTCACCAGGAGGAACAGCAGAGAGAGGAAGAGTCTCAGCTGGAAAGGTGATGCACAGTAAAAATTTATTCATCTTACAGGTTAGGCCTTGGATCTGTATTTATAGGTATGTATTTATAGATATACATTTATCAGGGTGAAAATCAGGTTAAGAGGTTGTTTGACTTTTCAGTTTTGTATGTCTTTATCAAGATTCTATTCTCCGGCAGCTTTTTCGTGCGCTCTCCTGCTGTCTTTCACTTTTTCTCTCACTGTGTGTGTGTGTGTGTGTGTGTGTGTGAATTAACTTTAGCTCATCTATAAGCAATGGATGAACACCCTGATGGGATATTGTGATCCAAATGACCCTGGCTACTGTCAACATCTGAAAGAATACATTACCACTAACCTGCAGTGGGTGGAAGAGCAAATTGAGAAAGCTACAGAGTCACCGTACTGGCATCAGGTACACTGGGTTACTTTCCAGTTGTATTTGTGATTAGTCATAGGCCTGTGACATGGAGTGCAAGTTCCCTTCAATGTTACTGCTCGCCATAGGTTCAGGATTATAAGACCCAAACTGTCAAATTCTGTATGCTTTGAGAAAATAGAGCCAGTATATATTACAGCTGTAAAATATATAAAATTCCAGTGATATATTATCCTTCATTGTTTGGATAGATGCAGATTAAATAAGAGCCGGTGGTTCAGTAGGCAGCCTATCTGACCAGTGTAAATTCTTTACTAAGAGCAATGTAAGCTCAGACTCCTCTATATACACCTAAATTTAGATCATCAACATGAATTTAATTAATAGCTAAGAAGAAAGCATGTTCCTAATTACACTGATGTCCACTAATCTTGATGTACAACTGGAGTCAAATCCTATATAACCTCTGTTCTCCTTCAGGTCCATTTGTCTCTGCTCCAGCTGAAGGGTTTGGAGGATGGTTATATTGGACAGTGTACATTTCCAGAGTCAAGTGTCTACTTTAACCCTTTAGGATTTCTGTGAGTGTGTTGTAAGCTTTCTGTGTCTTCTCTGGGTAAATCACTGACACCCCAATCTCAGTAACCGTACAGCAGGGCTATGTATGTTCAGTAACAAGTGGAAAATGGGAAATTCATGGGGAAGTGTGGTCATAACCACAATGTGTTGCCAATAAAACATAGGCTAACACATATTGTGGCTGCTAAAATAAAAAAAGTATGTGTGCATGTATGTAAATAAAAAAATGACTGTTTAAATATATAACCTATAATTGTTGTGGAGTAAGGTGTCCTTGGGGATAGCTCGAAATATTCTAGGGGTCCACAGCACACAAGAGGTTAAGAACCTCTGGTCTAGTATATGAGTTTTAGAAGGGTAGTATCGTTTCAAGTGGAAGACATTGGTTTTTTACTAACCGGAAGTATAAGCCACTTCCTAATCAGTGGCGCATGACTTCCTTCAGTTTACTGTTTGTCAACGTTACCTTTTATTCCAAACATGACAGCAGTCCCCATCCGACATGGATGGAAAAAAAAGCACAGAATTAAATAACAATCCTAAATGAATAATATATATTCTGGTGTGTGTGGCTGTGTGTATTGGGTTCTTTTCGGTCTTATATAATTGGACCAACAGTTGTGTAAAGTTTTAGTCTTAAGTTTATTTTTGTAACACTCAGTTTATGGATTTTATTTTAAATAAACAAAAAAATGGTACTGAAAATCTCCCTCCTCCATCCAGTTAATAAAAAAAATAATTGGCCAACTAATTGATTTAAGAAAATAATCGTTAGTTGCAGTCCTAGTGCAGCATTTTCTCTGAAGAAAGTCTTGCAGTCTGTAAAGTGCAATAACAGCACTGACATGTTCTTAAATGAATAAATTGTAATGGTCCAATGTTTTTGTTCAGAGACCATTTCACTCATTTATTTTCAATTCATGCCCCAGACTTTTCCAGATGGGTGGAGACTTGAAGGATTTGGAGCCTGCACTGAACAAATCCAGTCAGTCACGTACAGTGGGATCTGGCTCCTGCTCTGGTTTAATCAAACTCTTGCCGGGTAACAAAGAGCTTCTTGTCTCACATGACACATGGCACAACTACCAGGCAATGCTTAGGATCATGAAGAAATATGTTTTTTCATTCCGTACATCTTTGAAAGGTGATTCCCTGTCTCTTACCAAGCTAAACATTTCGTTATTGACTGCTCGACTGAGTTTAGACACTTCTTTCACCACTGTTTCTGCAGACCAGACATTGATTCCTGGTAATACTCAGGCTTTTTCCTCTTACCCTGGCTCCATCTTTTCAGGAGATGATTTCTACATTCTCAGCAGTGGCCTGGTAAGATGCTTCTTGTGTTTGCATGAAATTAATGATGCAGATAAGGAAATGCAGTTTGGATGGCAGGTCTCAGATAAAATTATATATTTATATGTAAACAGATCACTTTAGGAAATATTAATCTATCTTCCTGTTGGGGAAGAGAAGCGTTCAGTGTTTGTGCTATTTGCTATTGAGGATGGAAAACAATATTTTGGTAATACTGTACTTTATTGAGAATAAGAATAATTTTTTAATGTTACGATACTGCTTTCTACTGTGGGTGAGAGAATTATTTTGTCTGAGGTTGTACTCCATTGGGGATTAAAATTGCTCATAGCCATTGTACTCCATTTCACTGCTTTACAAATGTCCAGCTCTTCCTTGTCCAAAGCATTAGTCTCTGCCATGTATTAGGAACTCTATACTAATACTGGGTAGGGCCTCCCTTTGCACTCAAAACATCAATTCTTCATGACATGGATTCCAAAAGATGTTGGAATAATTCCTTTGAGTTTCCGGTCCATATTGATCTGGTTGTGTCATGCAATTCCTGCAGAATTTTTTTTTCACTTTCATGCTGTGAATTTTCTGCGAATCAACACATCCCAACGGTGTTCTATTAGAATCATATTCATTGACTGGGAAGGACACTGAAGAGCACTGAACTCATTGTCCTGTTCATGAAACCAGTTTGATGGTGTTTTCAGACATGTAGTTCTGTGCTTTATTCTGAAATTGGCACTTAAATTGTTGATGTTGTATTTTCCCCTTAGCTTGGTTTGCTTTCACAAAGCAAAGTTGTTTTTGTACAGATTCAAGCACGATTGCCGTGTTCATATGTCTAAATGAACCGAACAAAGGAGAAAACACACTAAGTTAAGAAAAAATGCTCCAATTGAGCCATAAGGCGACTTTTGCTTTGTGATATGGAGCATTATCATGCTGGAAATGGCCATTAGAGGATGGAAAGTTGTGGCCATGAATGGATGCACTTGGTCAGCAATAATATTCAAATAGGCTGTGGCATTCAATCCATAATTGATTTGGTATTAACATGCCCAAATTGTGCCATTCTCTTACACCACCTCCACCAACCTGGACTGTTGACACAAGGCAGGTTTGGTCCATTCAATTGATTAACCAATTCAACACTAAAATAGATTTGGCTTTTCATATTGTACTCCTTTTTTCTGTTTTTTTTTTTTTTTTTTTTTTTGCATAGTCAACACGAAATTGGATTTAACTTCATCTCTCCAGTACTGTTCCCGAGGCTTATAGAATTGTCACTATTACACATTAAAGATGTTCTTGCAGCTTGTTGAGCCCCAACACCTTAATTTGTTGTGTTTTCTGTAATTGGTCAACATCAATACTTAACTGATAACTATGAGAATTTTAATTATTATTTTTGTTATACTGTAGATGGGTTACACAAAGTAGTTAGTGTACATAAGTAAAAGGAATTGTAGCCCATTTCTTGGACATGGCAATATTGTTTCTCATTTCAGGTGACCATGGAAACCACAATTGGTAACAGTAACCCTGACTTGTGGAAGTTTGTGAAGCCTCAAGGCTCTGTTATGGAGTGGCTGAGAAACATTGTGGCAAACAGACTTGCTCGATCTGGGAAAGAGTGGGTAGACGTTTTCAGTCAGTACAACAGTGGCACGTAAGTAGTGCACAAACATGCACACTTTTTTCATCAAGAATGAATTGCCACTTGATTCTGGTTCTTTTGCTAAAGAAATCGTGCGTGCGTAATGGCTAAGAAAAGCCTTGAAGGTGCACATTTTGCTGTCCTTTTGTCCTTTTTTGCTCTAGGTACAACAATCAGTGGATGATTGTTGACTATAAGAGGTTCATTCCAGGCAGACTCAGTCTAAACAAAGGGTTGTTAACCGTGCTTGAGCAAATACCGTAAGTGAATGTTAATTTGGATTCATAATTTGTCCACTGATGGTACTACTAGATAGTAAGAATCACCTGTTATGACCATGCAGACAAATGAGCTATGCTTTCTTACCCAAACCCACAAAAGACATTTTAAAGAAGTATTTTTACAATTTTTATATATGTTTTTCAATTCATTCATGAAGCACCTAATGATTAGGTCAAGGCTGTTATGTATAAATATGCTCCGAGTAAAAGTGATCTTAACTGCCATAAATTCAATGAAATCACAAACTTTATGCCAAAGAATAAAAACAATATGTAAAATGTTTAACCCTTAGAGTACTCCTAAAATGGTGAGTGTTTCAGAAGATGACTGTTCAGAGTGGCAGCACTGAGATTAAAATATGCATGTGCCCATGTTTATCTTTGCTTGGTTCTGCATTTGGTTCATAAATATATTTCTGAATGTCTGAACACCATGTGAATATAAACATATTTTTAGTTCTTGAGGGATTAACTGGAAGAGCTTAAACAATTACCCAGTGTTTACTCACACTAGAGGTGTGTGCAGGTCAGGACAGATTTTTATTTTTTGTTCCAATCTCACCCACGTCCATAAATTTGGAAGACTGATTCTCAGTCAGATTATTGTCTAGGCTTTGGCTGGGCCATTCTACCACATTCGGGTTCTTGGATTTAAACCAATTCAGTGTAACTTTGATGCTAACGAGAAATAATTTGAGGGTTTCACAGATATGGTGATCAATACTTGGGCATGCTTAACTTGAATTGTACTCTTGTTGTACCCTTCCAAAAGCCACTCACAATACTTTGCTGAAATTTTTGCTCATTCCTCCTGACGGAACTGGTGTAACCAGTAGTTATAGAATCACCACACTAATTAGGGTCTGTATTTGCCTCCAGGGGCTTGTGCTTTAACAGGGAGTATTTGGATGTTTATGATTATTGAAATAGGCTGAACTTTGAACACACCCCTTAAGATGAATATTTTGTGCATCCTTTGTGGAAGTGGCATTAAATCTATCAACACTGAGACAGTAGTTCATTAAAATGTTGGGTCTGTTCTAATGTACCTTGAACTATAACTTTAAAATACAACTAGTTTAATTATTATTAATTAGGGCCCGAGAACTGAAAGTGTGCTTGGCTCACCGGAGGTGTTAAAACCCTATTGTTTTTTTTCACAGTTAATATTAATAATAATAATAATAATAATAATAATAATAAGTATTATTATTATTATGACCTGAGCACTGATGGTGTGAGGCCCTATTGGATCTGCTTTGTTTATTATTGGTGCCCGAGCACCAGAGGTGCAGGCCGAAAGCATAATGCACAGAAGGTGCAAAGCACTATTGGTTTTTTGTGATAATAATAATAATAATTATTATTATTTTATTTAGCGATTTCACTCATTTTTGAGGCATTTGTGATTCTTCAAAATGAATTAAATTCGGCATATACATCATACTGGCGAAAACTAAAATATTATGTAATGAATAGATTTGTCCGTGGTTTAGCAGCTCTGTAGCATCCCCGAATCGCGGAATGGAATTTGATGAATTTTCTCAGAGGAGCACAAGCTTTTGTATGGTCATGTATGACAAGGTTCACTTGGTTGTATCTGACTCCGCCCAACAGGAAGTCGGCCATGCCAGCTGGAATGTGGGGTTTTCAAACCTTCCCATTTTGTTTTGAGAGGCTTACAATGGCTGAAAATGCATGAAACTTTACCTTTCCATTTCTCATAGGACAATTTTCAATTGATATTGCAGTTTAGCATAGGTGTGCCTCCTGAGCTCCATAGGTTTTGAATGCAAATTTGACACCCTTTTTCATTTCTTTTAGGTTTTGGCCAATTGACTCCAAAACACCCCCTAACACATCTGAATGAGTTTATTATTGTGGCTGCCATGAAGTTTCTTATATTTATGAATTTTGGTGGACACATTGTCCATGTCATGTCGGACATATTTCCCATTGGTTTGTATTATTTTGAAAGTTTCAAAGCCATTCTGAAAGTTTCATGTTTCTTCGTACAAGTTTAACAATCTCTTTCATACTCCTTATCCAAAGATAATCAGATTCACTTGAAATTTAATTATTATAAACTCCAGACATATGTGACTTTATAAATTGTGAGGGAATAGTGGATATCTTTAAATGAGTATGTAATGGTGGGCAATAGATTTGACACACTAAATGAGATACAAAGGTTTTAATGTTAAGGAGACAGTCATGATTTGACAGTCATAAAATTTGGCATGAGCATGAAGATCATCATTGTTCAAATTTTTAACATTGGTTTGAGTGACTCGCTGAACAACGTTGGGTAATTTTGGAATTCGTGCATTTTGTTTTCCATATTTTTTGAGAAATTCCTTCGTGTTTCTTAGAGTTCAACGGATTTCCTTTAAATTTGGTTGGAATTAACTTCAGATATATGTGATTATCAACTGTCAAGGAATAGTGGATATCTCAAATGAGGACATGATGGTTGCAAATTGAGTAGCATGAGATGCCATGCTAAACCAAATAGTGGACATAACTTCATGTTTGGTTTGATCAGCCTCAACTTGTGCATTGCTACTAATGGGTCACTCCTGATTACAGTAATGTGACAATTGAGTCATCGTTATAGCACCACCTAGACTGACACTGTTCTATTGCTCTTTAAAAAGAGTTTATATGGGTTTACCATATGGATTCATGTTGCTTTAATATGGGGTTTGTCTGATTTGCTTGAAAAATAGTCACGTAAACCTAGAAAATTAAGGTGGAAGATTAATTTGAATAGGGTTCATTGATGTGTGATTAAGGTGTTGTCATTGCCATAAATGATGGCATGCTAAATAGGAAGTGGGAATAATGCTTTGCTGCTTTGAATGATGGGCTTCAAACTTCAAGTAGTTACTTGATAGCAAGTCCTGATTACATTCATTTGACTTTTGTGCTTTTAGTTTTAGCACCACCTATATGGAAAAGTAGGGGCACTGCACTTTGATATACTAGTATCAGGTTTGATTTTTAACTGAAATTTGCCTACATCAGTGTGTAGACAATTTTTGTGATGTGTATCAATTTTTCCTGCATGGATGCTCAATATGGTGTTAATTTTGCAAGGTCCAATTGGCTTCAAACAGAAATGGCATGTCATACACATGAAGCCAAATGGAGTTTAAAAAGGAGATAACATGTAGATGCTTAAAGGGAAAGGGCACAAATATATAGTTTGTAAAACCACTTGTGGTGAGACCTGTATTTGTAAAGGTGTTTGATGGTGGTAGACATATTTTATATCGTGTTACAGGATGTAATGGCAAACTGGAACAGTGTAAAACTTACATTAACTTTACATTAAAATTACATTAATGTTTACTGAGTAGAAATTGTTGCTCATTTGGATAGCATAGAATATAATGGTGTTTCTATTTTAAAAGGAGTGTAATGCATGCAAACATTGGTATTTAGCAGATTTGTTGGGCATTTAGTTAGCAAAAAGTAGAGAGAATAGTGAATATGTAATTCAAGAGAAAGTTTATTTGCAAAGGCTTTTACGGTGGATTCCTTAGGCCACATGTCAAACTCAAGGCCTGCGGGAACGTGATGGGTGCATGACTGTCTTAACCTACATTTTTGTTGTTCTCATTCCCAACTCGTAAAATACAGACGATTTGTCACACCCCTAGGAGTCTGATACTGACTCAAAAGGGACCCTTCCACGTCTGTATGAAACGCCCTGGGTTCTCAATAGACTCCAATTAAACCTGTCCGAGGCAGAAAGAGATGCTCAGAGCAGATGCTCCAGCAGTCCAATCACTCCAATAATAACCCGATCACGGCGATATGACGCTGTGAGCTTCAATCTGATTAAACAATCGGTGTCATTGGTGGTCGAGGATTATGGGTAGTGTAGGCCTTTCCGCTATCCAAAACATTCAAATAAAACTTTTATTTCTCAGAATGGAAGGAGAAAAAAAATCATACTGAGGGCCACATAAACTATATCTGCAGCAAAGTCACATCAAGGTGATTTGGAATTGAGAAATCTCCACAAATTAACCTCAACATGTCCAAGAAGAGAAAAATTGCTGCACAAGGAAGGCAGTTTTACTAACGATGAGAGAATGAATACATGTTTGTACTTCAAGGTGAAAAAACCAGTATGTCTTTTGTGTTATGAGGCAGGGTCAGTCATGAGAGTACAATCTACGTCGGCATTTTGACACCAAACAAGAATTACAGCAGAATTTAAAGGCAAACTGCAGTCACAACAGAATGTGGAATTAGCAGGAAATTTAGCAACACAGCTGGCCGAAGAGACGCGCAGCTGTCTAGCTTTTGCATTAGCTGTGGATGAAACCACAGACAACATGGATACAGCGCATCTATCCATTTTTTTTTTTTTTTTTTTTTTTTTTATTCGAGGCGTGAAGCTGGACCTCTCCGTCACTGAGGAGTTCTTAGATGTACCTGCCATGCATGGGACCACAATGGGCCGGGATGCTGTGGAGATGTCTGTAAGTAAAAATAAATTGCCATGGGAAAAGTTTGTGGGACTAACTACAGATGATGCACTTATGATGTGTGGAGGAAAAACACGCTTGGTTGGAGTAATAAAGGAGAAATTGCAAAAAAATAACTGTCACACGCCCCTGATAATGTATACCTGCATCATCCATCAAGAAGCTCTGTGTGGAAAGGTTCTGGAGCTGGATGATGTTATGACCACTGTCATGAAAACAGTGATTTTTATTTGGGCGCGTGGCCTGAATCACTGCCAGTTCCAGCTGTTCTTGCAGGAGGGGGGCTCAGAGGTATGGAGATATGCCATGCCATACAGAAGTAAGGTGGTTGAGTAGGAGCATTTTTTTTGTGTTTTGTTATTCCCAGAACATGATCTATGAATGAGGATGTGTGTGTGAGATGTTGTCTATGGGTGAGGATGGATCTACTTGATGTGTTCAAGGACAGGCAAGATCACCTCATCGTTGTTCATTTTTGTAAAATGCTACTTCTGTAATGCATGTTTGTTGTGCCATCGTTCTGCCCCCCCCCCCCCCCCCTTCCATAGTTCTGAGTGAAGTGAATGATTGACATTTTATTTAATGTGATATTAATTCACCAAACTTTGTTTGGTCAGTCTCATAAGTCCACCTACAATTAAGTTGGCCCTAAGAGTGAACGGCCAACACCAATACAAACTCCTCTGTATTCAATTGTGTTCAGCTTGTTTGTTCAGATGTATCAGATCAAAATAATTCACATCAGAACAGGTTACTGTCAACTCTGATGCCATTATACATTTCTGTAATGCTGTCTTGCCTGCCAAAATATTTCATACTCTTAGCTTGACTAATATAATAACTCTATGAGCAAAAACCTCAGTGTTAATTCTACAATGACAATTTAAGTCAAAAGCTCACTGTGACAAAAGCCCCCCCCCCCCCCCCCCCCC